>JAGDQP010003184.1:0-20241 GCA_022664845.1 Lepisma saccharinum
GTGTGTGTGTGTGTGTGTGTGTGATTGCAGAAGAAATTTGATAAGGAGTGTTACAGGAAATAAAGAATGAACGAAATTATTGGTATTGATTAAATTTCTGAAATTAGTTGTTTAGTACTTATACTGCTTTCCATTGCTCATTGCAGTAGGGATATGCTCAGAATATGATCAAAAAGTTTCAGCTCTTTTACTGCTTCTGCATAATATATTTGGAGAAATGTTTATACCCTGTAAAAATTTACTGTTGCAGAATAATGCAACGATAATAAAACTTGACTTTACAAAAAATGAATGTCTTCGATCTGCTAAGAACAAAATAGCTATTCCTCTTAGGGACAAAGCTATGTGGAGATCCCACCCAAAGCCTACCGAGTTTGCGAATCAAGATAGCAATATATATTTTTAGTTCTTTTCACCGTTATATAACAAAATTTTAAACATCAGTAACAACAACAACAGGAGAATATAACGTGCATCTATGTTTTTTTCTAAACTGTTTATATGATATTGGGAAAATCCATATATACGACCTACTGCTAAAGTATGAAGTTTAAGAACTTCTAACAAGGAGCACTCGCCATAGGAGCTTGATTCTGATAAAAATTCGGATGTAGGTCTACGTACAGTACCTACGTAAACCTTCACAGCCAAAATGCCGTCAACAAATAACGACAGGGAACCCGAGAAAGATGGAAGCAGGGAGCAAGTAAATTCAATGCAGAATACGAAAAATGCATTTACTTTTATAAACTGTTACATATATTGAAAGCAAATGGCTATGAATGGATACTGGACAGGATACAATACTTGCTGGAGGGTATGACTACAATGACCGCCAACTTAAAAGCGGCCATCTTGACTATGCCTTAAAATTTGTAAATAGTAAATGGGTGATATGATGTATCAGTCTGTGCTGTAATGTTCCAAGAAACCCAATGACGAAGTCAATTTTTTCATAACTCTATTCCTGTACGACAGAACGACACCGTGGTCTTCTATTTTTTTTAAATGCCTTCTTTGAATGTTACATGATAGTTGAATGTACTATAGATCATGTTTCTTGTAACTTTTCTCATGTATATTTGGTATAGGCTTCATATTTACCGGATCACTGGGTTTCTTCCTTCTTTTTAAACCTTCACATATGTTACATAAATTTGGAATTTTCCGTGTCTCATACAAGCTATGATTCAAGGTGATGAGACGATATGCAGTGCTTCTTCTAGCTTGCACATGATTGAAATTCTTGCTTGTCTTTTTCATTACTATGACATTTGTTAGGTTCTGAATTTTGATACTTTTACCTATTTATTCTACCTGGGGTTCCTGATAGAACCCAAGGTGGACCTTGATTTGCTCCACAGATGTATAAAATTATTAAAATGACTTCCGGAAACTTTCAGTTTCTTTTTCATATCTAATTACGAAGACCTATATAATTTAATATTACGATCAAACTACTAATGATTTATGCTGCTTATGTGTACATTATAAATCGAGTATTTGTTAATCCGCAGACAGCAGCATTGGAGAGGCACTGTCCAGATCATGCTTGAGTTATAATATAGCTATTGTGATTTTCGGACTCTGTTATTTACAGTTGTTGGTGAATATGAATAAGTGATTCCGCCAGGATTATCAACTTAGAGAATGACGTCAAAATCGGGAGGGTGTAAGTGGAGTTTTGGAGAGTTTCTATCGATTTTTAACGTAACAATTTCAAAGGATTTCCAGAGATGACACCAAACAGGGAAGGGGGTTTGGCGGAATCACTTATACAATTCATAATGTTACACAGTTCCAGTTGATAATTTTAAAGTGGGTTTAACATGTTTGTATATTTATATTTCTTTGCGAAGTTTTGTAATTTCCACACAATGTAAAAAGTCAGGGAAGCACTTCCCGTGCAAAGTTGCAGTTGTGGAAGCTCTTTTGAAGGAAGGAAGATATCAAAAAAGACTATTTTTCTTGTAGAACCATTGTATTTAAACACAAACAATATGTGTTGCGATGAGAGAGAAAAAATAAGTGAGCAAAACAAGTTTCGAAGGAGGAAATTAAAACGCGAGCTGTCTTCCAACATGCATTGAAAACTCAAAAGTTTCGGTCTTATGAACAGAAAAGTCACTTTCAGAGACTTAGGCATATATATAGCTGGTAATGGTTATGGAATTTGTCCTGGGAGTATTAAAGGAACTCTTTGTTTAGGGAGAAAAAACGTCACACCGACCAAGGAAGAAAAGATAAATTACTCCACGCAGAGTAAGAAAGTCTTTAGATAGTCTGGGATATTACAACCATGTGAAGAAGTGTCTCCAGTGAGCACGAAGATTAATACACTAGACTTGAAATGAATGGAATAAAACATGTTTCACTAAATGTGATCATTGTTGACGATGCGTTCAGTGTTGAGCTAGGGAAATGTTAAACTTCCAATGTATAAATTATCCGATATCAATCACAGTTAGGGATATAATGTTTGTCTTCGGACCTGGGAGACTTTATATAGTAGTGCGAATAATGCAACAAGACATACATTAAATGCTCTTTAAAATACTACCACAGAATTTAGCCTGATTTGCTAAAGACCCAATCACTTTATGCATAATGGCATAATGGAGCGCCCTCCCACCAAGCTAAGAGTGTCAAAATATTATTGATGTTGAAAAGCATGCGTGACATGTAACAAAATGATTAAGGAGCTCAGTAACAGTAATCAGATCAGTTCAGCCCTGAACAGACATCGTCCCAGGACAAGCTGTCCTGGAATGCTTTGCGACCATGACAATGCACCAACGCATTGAGCAGGCTGGACAATAAAGTTCATGGAAGAACAGAAGATCAAAATCCGTGGAAAACCTCCATACCCCACTGACCTTGTTCCATGTGACTTTGTTTTGTTTCCAAATGTGAAGCAGAAGCTCAGATCAAAGCGTTTCAGCAGATAGGATAATTTACTGTCTGCACTTTGCCTTATACTGATTTGTCCGCTCTTTCCAGGATTTACTGTAATAATTTTAATTCACTTTGGAATCTATTTCCCCGTAGGCCATACTAAATAATGAAAACAACTAGTAATGGACATTGATATTAGCAAATTTTTTCTAAGGTCTACGTAACAGGCTATCACTGTTTATAAGATTACATTGGTTGGGCTTCCATTGTGACAAGGTTGCAAAGTTAAATTAATGAGCATATTTATAACTCATGACATTTTATTCCAATACGTTTTACACATATCACTACTTGCGAATTGTGATTCCACCCTTGTCGCAATTAAGAAACAGTCATTTATTTGAGTACGTTATTGTAAAAAGGGAGCTGTGTCACATTTTTGGCGGTTTTGAGTTGTTGCTTGTTTCAGGCTCTCTGAGGAAAAGACGCTTGTTTTGCATCACAATTGGTCCTGATTACCATTGACAGTAGCATGATAGCCCCCAAACTGTATTCTTACCGTTACTGTTTTAGCAAAGATCAATTTTCGCTTTCCTTGAAACTTCATAAATGTGACCCGGGATCCTTTTTACAATAACATATTCAGTTGTGAATTGATTTACGAAAAGAAGTATTTTGCATTTAACTCTTTTCTTAATATTTCATTTAGTGTTTTGTACATTTCCAAGATCACTTCCGATTTCGTGATCATTACATTTTCAGCTTTCAGTTATGTTAACTGCACATACACAACCTTCTAGTTTATTTACCAATGTCACACTATCATGTTCTCCTCCAGTTTCTTTCTAAGTATGTAGCATATTTTAGAAATATTATTGTGCATATTCGAAATATTCAATGTAGTAATACTTTCTGTATGATTTTATAGTTCGTTCAGGCCACATATTTTGGCAATCTCGAAACATCTTTCTAATTCATATATATTATATCTCTTTCATCGTCATTTTATAGAATATAGGGAGATTTGCCTTTATTTATTAATGTGTTATTTTCGTGACAATAATTTTACATACTACGCGACAAGTCACTTTTTGGTAAAAGCAAAATTTGTAATTTAAAAGATATTTTCAAAAATATATAGGAAATTATCTGAGGCCCTCGAAAATTACAAAATAATACCCTCCAGTTAGCAATGACCTGTCGTCAGTGGTCGGGCATACCATGGACCTCACGGTGGTAGAACTCAGCGGTAGGCTTTAATATAAAGTTCAATTTTAATAGTTTCCATGTTGAACATTTTTCGAAGAAATACCCTACTTGTAGTGAGGCACTGAAAAAAATGAACAAACATTTATATCTGCTGAATAACAAATTTATCTATTCACGTATAAAAGAGTACGTTAATGATGTGAATTTATACTAATGGAATTATTTATAAATATCAATTTTCAACTTTACTTGAATTTGCGCGGAACTTCTCATGTTCTAATATATCAGACAGGATCAATAAAACTTTTTCACTGGTATATTATATATTTTGCTTATCTATTAAGAGGTAATTGTATTAGGTATTTAGATTAAAGTTTATTTTATCACCTTTCCTATAGGAAATGAAGACAAGTTCAAAAGGAATGAAATTTATTCGAAGGCTTTTAGGCCACATTGGCTCAGGCTAAAGTACAAAGGAGCGAGGAAGTATACCTTTCTTGTACTTATCCAAGTAATCAAGTCGTCTAAACCATTATGTATAGGAGGTATAATTAACACAACATTTGTGATTGCACCATCCAGTTGCTTCAAAGGGTAAAACTCTCTTTGTTTTAAGGTAATATTGTGTATAAATACTGTACATAAGATATTAACCTACCAATTACAGCTCAGAAGACATTTTGTGTAGGATAATTTACATGCAGTATTACAACGATGTGTTGTCGTAAAGTAGTAAGATTGAAATAGGTAGAGATTACAGTTTTAATTACATCATACATTGTTGTCTTGGAACATGTGTCTTCAAGTAAAACTCTTCTGCGAATGTACCAGGACTCCTTTTGACACCAGGTGCTTCTGTTGTAATTCGGGAAACGAGATTTGCTTTGAACAGCAAATGCAGTGTTTTTCTGATCAGAGACACACTGACATATGTTTATGATATACGATAATCTTTTTTACCAGCATAAGTTGCTTTTTCTAAGTTGTAATATAATACTTACTCTTCTTAACCCATCAAGTTAACTCCCTCCGAATATTTTTAAACTTAATGTTCCACGTTATATAATACGCTTTAGTTTACAACTAACAAGTGATCTAAATCTCTTAAACTTTTGGGTGCCAAAGCTATTAATTCCAAGTATGAGTATAAACAAGTTTGGTTGCTTACTAAATTTCATCTTTATTGGCTTCTTTCCATAGTAGGAAAATTACATGATCCAGTTAAGTGTTGTCCATGTGCATTTAACTAATACTACTCATAACTATTTCATAGGTACGCGTATTTTCAGAATATCGTACTAACACAAGTGTTCTAATCAAGAAAATAATACTACATAAATATTTAAAGATCGGGTTGGAGTTACTGATCTCCCACCAGACGCATCCCCACACTGTAAAAAGTTGATACACTATATGGATGAAAGTTGCTCTGCCTTATGGAGAAATAAGAATCGAAAATTAGCATTTTGTTGTATTTGCACTTATTGCAAATAATTGTAACCCCTTTAGTGCAAAGATTGGTAACCTTATCTCCATTTCAAAGTTCAACATTTTATTTGTAATAGCTTAACGTTAACTGAAAATGGAATGAAACTGGCCAATGTGTTTTGTCGGTGAACGTTCAATTTATTTTATGATTAAAATTATGGCATTTTCTGATCGAAGTTCTAAACAGGCAGTTTTAAGGTTACGTACTTTTCTGGATGAAGTTTGGTTGGATATTCTAAAATCCCATAACCGGAGTAACATTACTTGTTTGTCCCTGAACGTTCCGCCATTTTGAGTGTTTATATTGCTTTTACACTGTAAACAGTACACAGTTTGCTGGTGGACCGGGGACGACAAAGATTGCATTGGCGGAAAGAGGAATCAAGTTGGGTATAAATCATTACACAGTAGCAAACCTATCTCTCCTTTTTCACGAGACATTACTCGTAGTAAAATCAACAACATGTTAATGATTAACTTCCTTCGCAGTAAAATCCTACTAGGTAGCTATAAATATCACTCGGAAAGTCACAAGCACAAACTATCTTCGTAGCTAAGTGACGAGAGCATCTGACAAGTATGTTAGTGGATCCTGGATCAAAACTCGACCCCTTCAACATTTATTTTTTTTTTTTTTAATTTCAAACGAACATTACATTTTCTTCTTTCCTACTTTCCAGAAATGCTCTGCTTCAATGAAATACGTTGGAAAGGTCATAAATATATACACATTTTGAAATGTTTGCAGAAAGTAAAATATTTCAACCGAAAACTGGCTGACTGTATGTTAATCCAAAAAGTGGATGCAGCTCAGCTGCCTCCATTATTTTGGATGAACGTCGTGTCTCCTATTTTTACAGTGCAGGTGGCGGAGAGGGGGATGCCAAACAGATATGGTAGGTACCGGGAATATTCCGGGGCGGACCAAAACCAGTCCTGCTGCCTTGCAGTTACTTGAAGGAACTACAAGGGCTAGGGGAAGATAAACACGAAAAAAATATCATGCTGAAGGGAGCCAGTTTAACCACGAGGCTGAAGATGTATGAGATTGGCAAGGCACAGGGATGAAACAGCAGACGGTATCTTGAATGTCTGTCTTTACTGCGAGGTCGTAGAACTGACAACTCCACACCGCTAAAACATGTCAAGAAATACTAACAGATGATTCATGCATTCTCCTGAGGTAAAATATCCCGGAGGTAAAAAAGTCTCCAATTCGGATCTCCGGGCAGGGACTGCTTCAGGGGGCTCCAAGAACAGGATTAATAAATACTTTAGGATAGGAACGTGGCATGTACAAATGTTTTACAAAATGGGCGCTCTTCAGGTGTCGGTCCGCGAGGCCGAGAAGTACGAGCTGGACATACAAGAAGTCCGCTTGGAGCATTCGAAAGGGCAAGGGCCCTTTCTACTACGGCGGAACACAGTCTCACGCTTCGGAACAGGCTTCATTATGAACTGTATCCTTGCGGTGGTGCAGAATATAGAGTTTTCAAACCAAAGAATATCTTAAGTTACGGTACGTACTCGGTGGCGCAACACGGTATTAATAAATGTCTGTGCTCCGACCAAGGTTGCTAATAGTTTCGACAAAGATACATTTTACGAGGAGCTAGAAAGATTGCTTGTTCTATTACCGAAGATGATACGAAAATCTTGTTAGCTGATTTCAATACTTAGTTAGGGAGGGAGGAAAACCTACTATAGACCTACTATAGGCAAATAAAGCCTTCACGAAAAGAGCAACAACAATGAAGAAAGACAAATCTCGCGATGTCGAAAATCCTAGTAGTAAAGAACACTTACTTTGAACACAAAGGTATACACGAGTACACATGGATAACTCCGGATGACAAAATACTCAACCAGATTAATCACGTATTAGTAGATAGAAGAAGACATAACAACATGATTATAGTTAGGTCTTACAGAGGAGCGAAAGGTGAAGCTGACCATCAGTTAGTGACCAGATAAGTTAGGGAAAACTTATGCATCGGGAACAGACATCACAAAGGATCAAAACAACAGAAATGCGAAGTTGAACGATCAGATAATCCGAGCGTAAGAGCAGATTACCAACTGGAAATCTCAAATAGGTCTGAAATCTTAGCCGACCATGGTAGTAATAAAAATTACATTAATAATGAAATTGATGTAAGTAAGATGTGGGAGTCAATTCGTGATATAGTGAAAGGCACTGTGAAGGAACGTTTAGGTGAGAAGAAACAGCAGAAAAAACTTGGTTTTAAAAGGGATACCTTGAGCTTCGTGATTAACGGAAACAAGGCAGCGATTGCTAAGTAATAAAGGAGAAGCAAATGCAAAACACTACAGTAACGCTAAACGTAACACCCCATAGGGGTTCAGAAACAAAGAGCGACAATAGCTGACCCAGAATATTCAGGTGATAGAGGAAAACGGAAAGAGAAAATAACATAGATATCTATATAAAGGGTTAAACTGGTTAAAGAAAAGCTACCAGCCTAGATTATGGATGAACAGAAATGAACGCGGAGATCTTGGAGCGGATCTGACAAAATTTATATATGTGTGGCAAATTATTTCAACAAACATCTTAATGCACACAACCGAGTAAAAGCAGAGAAATTTAAAATATGTACAGTAGAACTATGGAAACCCAAACCTAGTGAGATGGAAGTCGAAATGTCGTTAAATAAGTTTTAAAAAAATAAACCATCAGGAATAGACAATATTTCACTCGTATTAATTAAGGCGGAGCGACGGCACCAATCAAGGAACTGTATTATATAGTAAGTGAAGTATGGACAAAGAGGAGCTTCCAAAGGAATGGAAAACCTCAATAGTAGCTCCGTTTTAAAAAAGGCAATATATCGGACTGTAATAATTATCACAGAATCCCATTACTCAGAACATGTTACAAACTATTAAGTAATATCTCGCTAACTCGCCTAAGCGTAATCGGGATGAATGTAGAAGGAATGACTTGGCTTGAAGGACCTGTTCGTTTCGGCAGAAGACATCATGATGGTGATGGATTTAAGGTAATGTACCGACAAACGTGGATGGATAGTAATACATTAAAAATACTAAAGAAAATCTTACTCAACAGGACAGAAATTCGGCTAGGTCTCGGAACTACAGGTTACAGAAAGCATGACAAAATCAATGGAAGAGTTCAATTTTTCCAGCACAATGAACACTAAAGCTGACGTGATATGCTATCGTCAAAAGTTTCAAATCTCAAAGATATAGCGTATGTCAAATGATTCATTTAACGCTTGGGTACCTGACAAGGAAGAGTAATGATTACATCTATTAAACGAACATATTGTCTATTTGTCATTAAAAAAGATGTTATTATCCAATCGGATGGCTGTCCGTATCATGTTTATTCATAACAAAAGTAATATTATTCGCTTGGACTTGGACCTCATGTTGTTCATAGAATTTGTCGAAGTCAACTGTTTTCCTTTAAAGACTCATTTGAAGACTTTGAAGACAATTTCGAAATATGTATTTTAACATATCTGCATTGAAACATTTGACGCAACAGCTCAACTAGCGGCACTTTGTTCGAAACCTTTAAGTTGTTTTACCATGCGTTCGGTTTCCTGTAGCTCCGAAATGTAGCTACATTCCCTTATTCTTTAGTGTACTATCATCTTACAATATTGTAAAGCGAATTTATGGTAAAAGAAATGAAAAGTAAACAAAGTGCAAATCCATTTAAAATAAAGAACTATATAAAAATCCAATCAAATCGAAATTTCAAGCAAGAAAAATCAAGAACTAATTAATTTCTTAGTGTGATCTCATTTACAAGTTCAAGTGACAATAAGATGAGAAACTGAGTCAATCAATGTCATCATTGCGAACAAACATTTTATCTCCAAAGATTCACGCATGTGTTATATTTCACTGAGTTGATCACTGAAGAGCGCAAAATATATTATGCAACCCTCAACATTCATGTGAGAAAATCCGAGATTACACACAACTAATTGAGTATTTTAAAAAAGACTAATGTGTCACCAGAGACAGTAAAAGAGTTCCAACCAGGTGTGTTACTGCATGGTTCAGATGAAATGGACTACACGAATAAGTTAGCCGATTAAATCAGACACAGACATGGGATGGAATACAGTGCAGCAAACGAGAGGTCGCATAAGCGAATCAAAGGTCCGTTTTGAAACCAGTGCACAGCTAAAGATAGATAAAGGAATTTAATCACGATCAAGGCTCAGTCAACATGCGAGAGTTGAGCAGTGATAGAAGCAGTCGGTCGAGAGACATCGCTCGGGAGTAGATCTTTCGATCGGTAGAGAACTGTCAGTCATCCACTCTTTCCCCGAACATCAGTTAAGAATAGTTGTTAGATCACCAGAAATTGAAGTGGAACTCTATTATAAGAGACCTCCAGGTTCTAGTGCCCAGTATGGTATCTAAAGTGAATGGAAGTCTTTCTGAGTGCCTGAAGTTTTCGAGCAAGTAAACGTTTCGTTTATGAAGATTATCCATCCAAAAACTTGTTTCTCAATCAGGGGAAATCGAAAGATCCACCTAAGTCGAATCAAGAATAATGGATATATAGACATCGGACATTGTAATTGGTTCTTAAGGTACGTTGAGGTTTTATATTAAACAAGGTACAGTCATCAAATGAGAGAGCCAAATGTTGATGAAAATTCGTATGTAAATACAATAACTAGGTAAGCCTTTAAAACAAGTAACGTAGTTCCTAGGTCAAACGCCAGTAGTAGTTATTGATGGTCCCGTATTGGATTGACCCGAAAAAGCTACGAGAATAGTATTCGGAGTAGAAATGCTGTTCAGTGAAGAGTGCGTGCAGCAAATACCACACCGACGAGGCACGTAGGGTTCCTATGGGCTTCCCACGGGTCGTCCTGCACTGCTGCTGAAGGTCGGTGAAGGAACCAATCGTTAAGAGAATGGCTTACACACAAAAATACAAACCTCTTTGTTGCCTCTCAATAAGTAAGCACCCAAGAGTGTATGCTCTTATTAAGATAGGATAGTTTTTTAACAAGGACTATTCTGCAAAAGACCTGCTTAAGCCAAAGAAGAACTTTTAAAGAGAGTCCAGTGCCCTCGTTCATGACCTTTCTGGTAAACAGACTGCCAAGCTCAATTGTTCGGCCTCTTAAGAAGAGAGATAGAATAGCTGGGTGAACCTCTTGAATGGAGGAGAGCACATCAATTCAGAAAAGGCGAACCAATGCACATTTATGTCGTGCTTCAGTTTAGTTCTGGTTTACACTACCATCTCGGTCGGGTTATTACAGTCTATATGCGAACTATCTACACGCACACATATAAGTATACAGAAAACGAGTATAACATATAATAGAATTAATGCTGTACTTCATTTCTCTCAATATACTTAAGTTTGCACTAAAATATTATTAAAAAACATAAGAGTAATTGCGGAACCGAATTTTTTGCAGCATACGAGATCGCGCGCCATCCGCAAAACTCCACTATAAACAATGACTGCTAAAGCGACATAATTCAGGCTGTAGAACGTAGCGTCCGAACGGGCGTCCTAGGACCGTTCCTCATGCACGATGCTTTGAGTTCACAGTCACTGCATGGCCTCCAGTAAACTCCTTAATATACTCGGCATAATTATTGTTTGCTCACCCTATACAGACTTCAGGATTCTTGGAAGGTCTTCAAGGCCGTATCACTGGATACTAGTTCTTTAAGCAGATTTCGCCACTGACCATAAGCTTCTAGCGTAGGGTGTCAAATTCAATTCAAATCTGGTAACTCTTCCTTTCCGCACTCAAATCCCAGCAAATCGAGGACGTGCTGAAGTGTTCACCTCAAACGATAGTGAAATTGTTGGATATAGAGCTTCTCCGATCCTTAGTTGGGTCCTGCGACGACATTTCCGTGTTTCCAGGGGATATCTCACTGACCACAGCGGCGACTCCTCTCTTTTCGTCGACCGCACATCCTCTCATGAGCGTCATCTCTTCATCTGAGTCTTCAGGTACGTCCTTGATGCGACATTGCACATTGTTAATACTCAGAAGGTTGATTCGACATATACAGTCAGCAGCTACAGCCTGCAGCGCCATGACCCATCTTTCGTCTTCCCTGACTTAGTCTATTTCTAGCAAGGTCGCAATGTCAGCATGCTGGTTTAAACCGTCATCCGATACCCGCAAGTCTTCCTGGGCATATTTCAGTTCATATCCTCATTACCATACCCGGAAACAATTTTCCTCATGAGGCTTTTCTTCTTTGCTATCAGATCTGAGTTTTCTTCTACATTAGATTCAATTTTCACACCTTTCCCGTCAGCTAATCGAACTTATTCAAGCACTGTATCTCTGTTTTCTGCTTGATTTAACATTGCAATCCTCACTGTCATATCACGTACCTCAAATGGGATTTCGCCTTCCTTAAAATCCGTCTCCGTTCTACAACCTGCGAGCAGATTCTTCCCTGATGAGACTGTGGTTCAGCCCTTGGAATATGAAGAGGTGATGATACATATTAATATTATCTATGGTGATGGGCAGTATGACTTTTCCTTTTACTTTGGTTTTCCGGGTGACTAAAAGATCAATCAGAGTAACGTCTTTCCTTGGCTTTACCTGAGCTCTTGGCATAATCCTCCTAACTTCCTTCCAGAACCTCCGAACAAAGCGTCACTTCGCATCCAGCGTTCAGGAATCCATACACTGGGACGTTGAGAATCTTCACAGGTACTCGTCTTCGCATTCCTAATATTCGCTTCTTGGCATACATCTTTCTTGCATTCACTCCCTTCACATTCACTTACACAAAACTCTCTCGATATACAAGAAAAATCAACACTATAAAACTCTCCTATAATACAAGTATGTACATCGGGGTTTAGTCCCTTTTCCACAAGATAATTTTCCTTTCTCTTGACCACATCACTCGACTTGTTGAACCCTCGGAGTGCGGAATCGTTTTATGGTCCTTCCCTGTGTTCTGATGAGGGTTGGATTCACCACTTCTTTCCCTTTTTAGGTACCGTTTCTCCTTCTCAAGGGTAACGGCGACTCCACGGCTTGTCATTTCTTCGATTTCTAGGATATTGCCCTCTATATCGACGAGAGTATCCTCTCCTTCCTGTACTGGGGCTCTGCTCCAGGTCACTTTCCCATAAAAGCTAGGGGTCTTCATTTCTCAAAGATGGAAGTGGCGCTACTTCGTTTACTTGCATAATTCCTTATTGTTCTCTCTTGGGAGGTTCATTATATGTATTCCTCGTAAAGAGTAGTATTCTCTATGTATATTCGTCGGTGGCTGCCTCAATTTCACTTACTGTCTCTAGAACATTGATGAGGGTTAGCTCTGATAGAGTAGCGAAAATTCTAGGGGTAGATGTAGGTAGTAAAGCTACAATACTATTGCATAACTTGATCTTAGTTACGTGTGCATCCAGGTCCCTTCAGGTATTGTACCGACTTAGGACGTGATTTTCCAAATTACCATCGCTACGAGCATTGAATGGTGATGACTTAAGTCGAACCACCCTTGCACTGGTTATATCCTTAGAGTGGTAGTAGTGTAAGAACGATCTTCGTAAACTTTCAAAGTCCAAGAATTTGCCTTTGTTGGATTTAAACCAAGTGAGAGCAGGTCCCTTAAGGTCAAAGGGTAATATTTGTATCCACTGCACGCTTGGGACGCGTACTAAGAGAGCTTCGCTTTCGAAATGCTGGATGAAAGCCTTTGCAGACTTGTCACTGTAATTCGCTCGATATGACGTAAATAACCGTAACTCTATTAGGCGGATATTGGTGAAAGCATTCTCATTGAACCTAAATCCTTCTCTGGCCTTCCAAGTTCGCTCCTTCACTCGGCATCTTTGGATTGTTTTCCTTCTGCTTTCATGTTCATCCTCCCAATCATAGTCACCTGTGCTGAAGAAATAACTATTACTACATCCAGATTAACCACTCTCACTCTGGCTGCTTTTTTCTACTTTGTTGCATCCAGTTTCTCCTCCTCGGTTACGTTAACCTCGCTTCTTAACTGAGTGAGCACAATTGCATATTCCTAGTGTACACTGGGCTAGTTCCACATCTCTCTTGGCTTCTTGTCTGCTTCCAGCAACTTCCATCGTCCCTTCCTGAGCATCGCCTACAACTGATTCCTTTCGTGGAAGGAATACTTCTTCTAAGGCTCCGCTGTACGATGTCGGTAAAGTGGCAATTTTGTCTTCTAATACAGCACCCTGTACACTGCCACAGGTTTACTGACAAGCAAGACTTCCCAAGTGTCACACCCGGATTTGTCTGAAATTTCTGCAGATAATAAATGAACGAAAAGTAAGAGATGCTTATTTTTATATCTGCCAACGTGGAGGTTGAAGGGATCAAACGCGCCCTAAAGTGTGAACACAGAGCAATGCGACACGTTTTGGCAAGGTCATAACTACCAACGCACACTACAGATTTGCTTCAAACTCCTGCAGTGGATAAAGGATCGATAAGTAAAACAAACATAGTTTTTATATCGCCCAACGCGGGGAGTGAAGGGGGAAACACCGCCCTAAAGTGCGAACATAGGACAATTCGACAACTTGTAGCAAGCCATAACTACCAACGCACAATGCAGATTTGCTTCAATATCTGCAGTGGATAAAGAAATGAGAAATAAGACGCACACATTTTTCCTTCGGCCAACGCGGGGATCAAGGGGACAAGCACCCAATCAAGAGTGAAAATAGGCCAATGTGACACTTTTTAGCAAGACCATAACAAGAAACGCACACTGGGTTTGCCCCTTCAACCCCCGCGTTCGCCAATATTAAAATACGTACCTTTTTACTTTTCGTTCCTTTATCCACTGCAGGAGTTTGAAACAAACCCGCAGTGTGCGTTGGTAGTTATGGCCGTGCAAATAGGTGTCGCATTGTCCTACGTTCGCAATTTAGGGTGGCGCTTGCTTATTCAACTCCCACGTTAGCCGACTTGAAACAAATACGTATGTCTTACTTTTCGATTCCTTAACCACTGCAGAAGTTTCAAGCAAATTCGGAGTGTGTGCTCCTAGGCACAGCCTTGCTAAAAGGCACAGGCCGTATTTCGCAATTTAGGGTGCGTTTGCCTACTTCAACCCCACGTTGGCCGATATAAAAATACTTACGTCTTACTTTTCCTTCCTTCATCGACTGCAGGAGTTACAAGCAAATCCGGGTGTAAAACTTGGGAAAACATGCTTGTGAGTTATTTTTTAAATCAGTCATGACAGGGTATATTTCCATACACGTCTGACATACTGCATTTCCCTGGGTCTCCTTTGGTTCCTCCTTCACACCTTAATTTACTTTATTTTCAGTTTCAGTCGTATGCATATGCCCCATGGATTCTTGTCCTATAACTTCTTTCCTCTCTTCTTCTATCTTCACTATGGTTCATTATTCGCTTTTTTCCTCTTCCCCCTTTCCAAGGCTTCCGCATCCTGCTACTTCCTGGCGGAGGAGGCTGCTACCTGGAGTCTCTGTTCGGAGACCATTTATAACAAGTCACGTAGTCCCTAGTTCAGACGACAAAAGTAGTTATTGATGGTATTACTCCAGCACATGAGGTCGCGCGCCATCTCCAAAACTCCACTTTAAACACGGACAGCTACAGCGGAACAATGTAGGCTGTAGCACCTTCTTAGCTAAAATTTTCGCAGGTGTAGTCAAGAAGCACAAGGAGATCCAAAAAAAGAATGAATGTACTGCTGTACACTGCCACAGGGAAGCATATCTAATAAAGAATAAGGAAAGCGACTTTTTTTATAAACTATTAAATATATTTAAAGCAAATGACTATTAATGTATACTGGACAGGATACTATACATGCTAGAATGTATAACATCAATCACAGCCTTCTTGAAAATGGTCATCTTGATTATGCTTTAAATATTCTAAAATTAATTTGGTCACGTGATATATTAATATATGAGAAAATACTAATAATTCATAAAGCTTTATGTCATAATTCAAAGTCAAATTCTACTTTAGATTTCCTACATACAAATTTTGCACACATATCGCATGTAATCATTAGCAGCATATATCACTTTACATCTTATATTGTAAATTTATATTCACTCAATTCATCTTCTAAATCAAATATATAAACCATAAACATATTCCCATTTTTTGAATTATTACAACAATCAAGTAAAATATTTATTCTATCTGGAAAATCCAAAAGATGTTAAATTTTTAGCTGTCGTAGTAGCTTCAATGATAATCCGCAAAATACTTCAGTACGTTCAAGTTCTAAAAAATATTGGTTATACTTTCTTATTTGTCCAACCGTAGCGTCATTACTAGATTAATATATATATATATATATACATACATACACATCAACGAACGAAATTTATATTTAAATATTTCATTTAATCCTTTAACAACAAGTACATGAATCTCTGAATTAATATTAAAATATTAAACTCCATTTTGCCTTTCAACAATGTCAATAAAATTAAATAAATATATTTTTGAGCAAACAGCAAATCTCTATATTTAACCAAATTTTCAGCCACACACATTGCTAACATTCTTATAATTCATACACTATACTAGTGGCAAGTAGTATCTATTACATAAATGCCCCGAGCACGAAATATAAAAAAAACTGAAACTTATTTTAATATATGAGCTTTTTCTATACTGAACAATATACCATAAATATGGAAATTCATAAAAATAATATTAATGTTTACTTTTCTTGTCTGTAAATCCTCAAGCAACGTGCATATAATTACAGGCATCATTTATATAGGATCATTTATTCATATCTGGCTTTGACAAATATATTACCAGAATTACACTAGGTGTCAACTATTTTCAATTCTCCGAGACAATGAATTATCTCCATATTATATTTTTTTCTCATAGCTTGTATTTCTTGTATTAACGACCACCTCGTAAAAAAATATCCTATTGGTTCTCAGTCTTTTGTAGTATTCTACGCTCCCATAAACTAAATGGTTTTTCTTTACTTTAAGTTTGGTTTTCCACAACCTATGATATAGTTTCTAGAAGGTTTTTGTTTTCTTCTTTAGAAATTTTTCCGAAATCATTTAGCCAAAATATAGACTCTTTCCTTATTTTGGAAGATCTATCACAAATACAACGCTTTTATAACATTCCTAGTGTATTGCGGAAATATGCTAGAATTAGATCCAAAGAAGACTTACCAGCTTCCCTTACACTTTCCATCAATATTAGTGAACTTGATGTTATCGAATCTACTATATTGAAATCTAAATTAAATGGATTTGCTGGTAGGAGATTTGGAACTTCTCCCTTTTTTGATATTCTACTTTTCCTATACTGTCGTCTTCTATTCTGGTTTTCTCGGCCACATGGTCGCAACTTTCCTATCATTTATTTTCTAACATGGTTAACATCCTTTCTGACTTCAGTCTGTCCTATTGCCTTTCCTTTCCGGTTCCATTACTTTTTTTTATTTTTTTTACTATACTTTTCTTCTTCTCACTCTTTTTGGACACTTTATGTATTCTTTTTTTTCTTCTTAGGAATCTCTATTTACGTTTCATCCTCAAATATTACTTCAGACATGCTATTCCTTAATGCTAATTCACTACTACGAATCTCTGTTTCTACCTCGGGGATCACCTCTATCATTATATCTGGTCTTTTCATACTGCATGTTTACTTTTGTTTTTCCTATATACAGTTGTTCTTTATAAGCTTGCATTTCTTTTCATACCTACTCTTCAAATAAACTTCAATTTTCACTCTTCGCTTTCCATTATCCCCTCTCCGCTCATCATTGTATCTATCTTTACTATTACTTGCTTAGCTTTTATAGTGACGGCATCCTTATTCACCTCCTTATCTTGACATAATTTCAATTCTGCCCCTGTTACCGTAACTTCTTGTCCAATTGTCATTATTTCGGAACATGTTACTTCCATATTGACATTTTTTATATATTCTAATCTTTCATGCACATTCTGATCTAATCTTTTGTTATTAGGAGCTATCATTTCACTACATTGATTAGAAAAAACATTATCAGTCTCCATTTGCCTCGATACTGTATTTTCTGACTTTGCATTTTTATCTCCTTAGTCTCCTGATGATTTCTATAATATTCATTATTATACTACTCAATTTTATCTTGTATATACTGAAACTTATCATTCAACTTTTCAAGTTGATTTTGTATCCATTCTCGATCTTGTTGCCTTTTATTCTGACGCATCTTCCTTTTGTTCTGCAAACAATGTTGTTATCATTTCAATTTGACTAGCAAGCATCGGTTCAAACATGTCTATTCTTTTTGGAATTTCCTGTTCCTTAGTTTGATCTCAAGCAAACACACAATTATCATTTTACTTATTTTTGTGACTCCTCCTCCGAAACATACCTTGGATTCAACTTTATCGTCCTTCTTCTTGTATTATAAACATACCTTGGATTCAACTTTATCGTCCTTCTTCTTGTATTATAAGTATGCTGGAAATGCTTATTCTGCACACCTATATTTTCTGAGTCATTCTTTGTGTAGTTCCCAGTGTTAGTTTTAGTTTCTTTCCTCTCCGGATCCATGTTTGTTGCCCCCTGGAACGAAGTCGACAAAAAAAAAATAAAAGCGTTGATTTATCTGTTACAAACTTTTAGGGATACAACTTACTATAAAACAACGACCCTGGGTATAGTACTCCGGCGTTGCTAAAAGTCGATAGCAATAAAAATCAGGTAATAAGCTACTAAAAGCTTTTATTATTAATGAGATATGATTTTATGTCATAATTCAATTTAAAATTCTACTTTAGATTTCCTACATACACCTTTTGTGCACATATCTTATGTAACCATTAGCAGCATGTATCACTTTACATCTTATATTGTAAATTTATCTTCACTCAACTTATCTTCCAAACCAAACAAATAGATCATAAAATTATTTCCAAGTTTTGCATTATTACAACAATCAAGCCACATATTTATTCTATCTGGAAAATTAAAAAATGTTAAGATTTTCGCTGTCGTAGTAGCTTCAATGATAATCCGCAAAATACTTCAGCACGTTCAAGTTCTCAAAAATATTGGTTATACTTTCTTATTTGTCCAACCGTGACGTCATTACTAGATTAATATATATTCATTTATACATCAACGAACGAAATTTGTATTTAAAATATTTCATTTAATCTTTTAACAACAATTGCATGAATCATTGAATAAATATTAAACTTCATTTTGTCTTTCAACAATGTCAATAAAATTTAACTGATATATTTTTGAGCAAACTGTAAATCCACATATTTAACAAAATTTATCAGCCACACACATCGGTTACATTAATATAATGCATATACTATACTACTGGCAAGTAGTATCCATTAAAATTTCATCATTGTATATCGTCGGGAAATTATTTAAATTATGGTTACGAGATTCAAGGACACGGTTGAATCATCGTGAGTTGAAGAAAAACCGGTAAAAACACTTATATTATCGTTGTAATATCTGGTGTAGTAGAAAGTAATCCATTATTTTTGCATGACATTGAAGGCTTGACTTACAATAGTTAGAATAATCCGATTTAGGTCACATATGCGCCGTTTTGTTCGATAAAGTGTTGCCATTTGGAAGGTAATATCATGATGCCTCTCTCATAGAAGCCCTTGTCCCTATCGGCAAAAAATTGAGACAGTCGATGTTCACAAGCTTCTCTTGACGCGAACTTTGCACCAGCAAACGTGTTCGCCATGGACAGGAACAGATGGCAATCATTCGCTGCTAGGTCCGGACTATAAGGTGGATGCATAAGAACCTCCCGACCAAGCTCCCGGAGCTTCTGGCGAGTCACTATCGATCTGTGGAGCACCTGGCGTTGTCCTGGTAGAACACAATGCCTATCCTATTGGCCAAAGCTGGGCGCTTCTGGGTGATTGCTGCCTTCAGACGGTCCAATTGTTGACAGTATAGTTTTGAGTTAAGGGTTTGGCCGTAGGGGAGCAGCTCATAGTAGATAATTCCCTGCCAATCTCACCAAACACACAGCAAAACCTTCCTGGCCGTCAATTCTGGGTTGGGCACCGTTTGCGCCGGCGCACCGCGCTTCGACCACGGCCGTTTTCGCGTGACGTTGTCGTAAGTGATCCACTTTTCATCACCAGTCACCAACCGCTTCAGAAATGGGTCGCTTTTGTTGCGATTCAGCAGCGATTCGCAGATGGAAATTCGGTCCATGAGGTTTTTTTTGCGTTAACTCGTGTGGCACCCATACATCAAGCTTCTTTTTGTATCCAGCCTGATGCAAATGGTTCCACACGGATTTTTGTGTAATGTTTAGCTCTTGGGCAATCGAAACAGTGCTTACATGACGGTCGGACGCGACAATGTCCATGATTTTATCGACATTTTCGACACTTTGCCGTCCAGTGCGTGGTACATCTTTGACGTCAAAATTACCGGAACGGAATCGACGACACCAAAATTGCGCGTGATTGGCTGTTACAGTATCAGGACCATAATCACTATTCACATTTGCAGCCTCGTGGCTTGCGTTTTCGCCTTTATCGAAGAAAAACTGTAAAATATAGCGTATTTTCTCGTTGCTGCTGTCCATTTTGACGCGCGCTCATACAACACTGAGTCAACTCATCACAACTAT
>JAGDQP010003184.1:25276-53186 GCA_022664845.1 Lepisma saccharinum
CATAATGCGTACAGGCTTCGAAATGTCAGATTGCTTCGTGATTCACAGCATATTAAAACAAGGTGATGATGCTTTGTCACCACTACTTTTTAACTTTGCGTTACAATATGCGATTCTAATAATAAAAGAGGGGGAAAAGGAACTAACATTGAACCAACTGTTCATATACACGAACGATGTACATTTAAAAGGGACCGATGTAGAAGCAGTACAAACTAACATCAATGTTTTGCAGAAAGCTTGCGATGAGATAGTTCTACAGGTGAACGAAGAAAAACAAAACAAAATACATGATATACAAGCCGAACACAGCGGATGAAGGAAATATAGACATAATAATTAAGAATGTGATCATATAGAGAGTAAAAAACTTTTTTAAATACTTACGACCATATGTAACAACCAATATCGCATTAACGCAAGAAATAAGATGCTAGTGATGCGTAGTGCTAGTGGTGGTTCTGTTTAGTCAAAAAAAATTCCCAACCTCACTATTAGTATCACTAATACTGAAATTTAAAATATCGTACATAACAGTCATTTTGCCGGTAATATTTTACGGCTGCAAAAATTGGAGTACGACCCAGTTGAACATAAATTGCATGTGTTTGAAAATAATATTTTGAAAAAGATATATGGACTGAAACGGGACGAAATGAGCGGAGAAGACTGCATAACGGAGAACGTGACAGACTTTATGATTCACCCGACGTTATAAGAATAATTAGATCAGCACAGCTCTGTTTGACAGGCCATGTAGCTTGGATGGGGAAAAATCAAAGATTACGTACTCTTGTGGTTGGTAAGCTGGAGGGAGAGGCCACCGAGACTTCATTGAGAGGACAGTTTTAAAATGGATCTTCGAGAGGAGAACTTTAGTTTTATTTTAAGGCGTTTACGTCTTTAAGGCTCAGGCCGGGATTGGATGGGGAAGAGGATGGTGAAAGGAAGACAACCAGCGCATATTTTGTAGGTACCATCACAGCACTTTGTTGGAATGACTGAGGAAAACCTCTAGAAAAACATCAGTCAGGATGATCGACTACTGGTACCGATTTCCGTTCTTTCCGAATACCAAACCAACACTCTACCTCTGAGACATAGCCGTTCGGTGTAGATGTTCATGATGAGAAATGGTTTGATCTGGCCCAGGGGAGAATACAATAGAGAAAGTTTAGTTTTGCGGCGATGAATTTGTCAGTTCTGTAAGCCATAGATTTAGTTAGTTAATTAGTTATCGCATGTACTATTTTTCCATCCAGTTTATAACAATTCCATTATTCATATCTGGTACATATGAAGCGCTCGAAAGACGTAGATTTCATACGCACGTTCTCATAACTGAGTACAGTTGATTTATTTCGAAAAGTATACTTTTGAAATGTCCTTGCGCAATTTTAACTCTGAGTGAAAACATATAATTTGAAACCTATAAAATTTCCTTTCAATAATTATTATCAAGGAGTAAGGAACAAAGAACATTTTGTTTTAAGCCACCGTTTGAACTCCGCGGCCGACCATCCTGACTGACGTTTCATCAGTTTCGCCAGGCTTTAAGTAAGCTCTGGTCGGTACCTTTCCCATCTCGACCTGAATCAAAAATGCCAAATGCCAAATAGACGTTCAAGACCACGTTTGATGTTAGAATAACATTCAGCTACTTATATAACTCTAATCAATGTTAAATTTTATATGTAATTCTACTTTAATCATTTCAGACAAATATAAGTGGCATTTTGATAACAAAATCTCCTGCAAGGGAAGAATACTATTTAAAAGGTAAGGGTGATAAAGTTAATTTATGGAATAGGGAAATTCGCATTGAAAAATAAATAAATTATATAGATACAATTAACGCCAAACAAATTATTAACATTAAAGCATTTAAGCCGACATGAGAAACGTTTGTGATGTAGGTATGATCATGTAACCTATTTATTGGCATATAAATTTGGGAAAGGCATTTGGAAGGTGTAGCTAGGGCGATCCCTACATTTGTCTGGTATGACTGAGGAAATATCTTGGAAAAATCTTTCAGGATGATCCGCCGCTGGGATCGAACTCACGACCTCCCGAATTCTACGCGAACGCCCTACCACTGAGAATTGATAATGAAGAATGATCGGTGGCTACCTTACTATTCCTGACACCTAGTATATATATTATATTCGTATATCCATATTCATAGTATATGATTTGTGTACATGTGTGAATTTATTTGTGGGGTTAAAACTTAAGACTCGACGGGGATACGGTGGGGTAAAAGGATCCTGGGAGGATATCCAAAAAATATTTTAAGGCTTTTAGGTATCTGAGTATCAGGCAGGGATAGGGTTGGGAAAGTGTGTTGGAAGTTAGCCGGCCAGGACATATTTTGTAGGCACCATCACATCATTTGCCCGATATGGCTGAGAAGAAATCTTGGGAAACCTCAGTTAGAATGGTCGGTCACTGGAGAGGAGGATATTCCGAATGCTAAGCTAACGCCTACAACTTTTTAAAAACTTTATTCCCATTTAGCGGTCTTTACTTGTTCAATTTGATATAGCTTTTTAACCTGTATGGACTAATATTCTTAGAATTAAGGTAAAACAACACACAGAATCATTCGTGCCCGCGGCGTACCACTAAGCCACGGCCGTTCGGCACTGGAAGGACGCGACTAGGGCCTAAGATGATGGCATTATCCTGGTGTTTTTTGAGGATAAAATCTGGAAAAAGAATTTAAGGTTGCCACAGTTTGCGCATTAAAGTATTTTTACAGGGTGATGATAAGAAAATAACGAGATAAATCGAATATTATGTATTATCCGTGTGCCAACATGCATACTCCCAGGGGGGATTTTTCCCTAATCCCCTGTTAGTTCCCACACTGGTTTGCCGTAAGCTTGGCGTATCTGACTTCTGTGAATTCGAGTATAATTTACAAACTTAAGGGAGTAGTAGAATTTCCGAAAAGTTGTTCACTTATCACAGCTGTTGTGAATCCCTTCAAGAATTATGCTTGTGCTCCTCATTCATTTTAACAAAACTGGAAAGTAGAGCGTAATGTATAATATTAATAATAATGATGATGATGATACTTATAATAATACATTTTGAAATTGCACTGGGAAATTACTGCAAAAGATGTTACTGTAGCTTCCATTTCTTTTAGCTTTTAGTTATATCGCATATTAGTGGGCATTAATTTGACTAAAAGTCGTTGGATCAATAAATTTTGGGGTGCACTTTGGTGTAAACAACTTAGAGAAAAAAGCAGGTTATTGCCAAAAGTTCAGCTGAATTCAGTAATTTTTGCCTTATGTGTTTAGATGGCAACGCTTGGAAGGGGTAGCATGCATGAAATTTTATTTCTAAAGCTACCCAACATAGGTTCAAACCCTGTTCAAGCCAAAATTTCTTTCAAAGAGATCGTGAAGAATAGAATAATGACTTCTCACACAAATCGGAGATTCCTTAAGAATGTGGGAGCAAGTAACTGTATCACGATAGACATGATTTACGAATGTTGATTGGGAAAAGGAAAATAAAGTATATGGTAGTTAACAGGAAAATTAATAACACGTTAATGATCTGAAGTACATTCTGTCAAGGAAGTACCGGGAATTTTACTTTTACAAAGCCCACTTCGGGGGAGTGTTAAACTTCTTGTTGTCGCTACGTTAGCACAACTGCCCTCTATGCTCACGCGGAGTTTGAGCGCCATCTGTCATTTAGTTTGTTTACAGTGCCCCTTTTGTCAGCTCATCTCAAGTGTGTGCGTGCGATGTTTACAATCGATAAAAATATCGAACAAAGAATATGTCTTAAATTTTACATTGCAAATGGAATTTCGTGTGCCGAAGCGCTGCAAATGTTACATAAGGCTTACTGTGAATAGACTTTATCAAAACCACGTGCATATGAGTGGTACAGTACATTCAAAAGCGGTCGAGATGTGGTGGAAGATTTGTCTCGCTCAGGTCGACCATCAAAGTCTTCAACTGAACTTAACATCGCTAAAGTAAACGAAATGGTCACTGAAAATCGTCGTTTAAGTCTGAGAGAGATAGCCGCTGAACTTTATGTGTCTCACGAATCAATTCGTACCATTTTAAACGATTGTTTGGGCATGAAACGCGTTGCCTCTCGACTAGTGCCCAAAAACCTGAATTTTCTGCAAAAACTTAAGCGTGTAAGGGTCGCTGAAGACATGCTAGAACGAGTCAATTCCGACCCCACATTCATAAAACGCATTGTAACTGGTGAACAGACATGGATTTACGACTTTGACATGCAAACCAGTCAACAAGCTTCGGAATGGCGCCTTCCAACTGAGCCGAAACCGAAAAAATGCACGTCAAAGTCGATCCAAAGTGAAGGTGATGTTGACATTTTTTTTTTTTAGATTATCGCGGTGTTGTGCACCCGGAATTCTTACCAGAAAGTGAGACAGTAAATAAAGAATATTATCTGAGCGTTATGCGGAGTTTGAAAGAGAAAATTCGTCGAAAAAGACCAGATTTGTGGAAAGGAAGCTCATGGTTTAGCACCACGATAATGCACCATCTCACAAGGCTATCATTGTGAACGAATTTCTGGCGAATAATTCAACAAATCTTAGGAAACAACCACCTGTTCTGGCTCCGACCGACCTTTTTCTCTTTCCAAAACTCAAATTACTACTTCGAGGCACCCGTTTTCGGTCGATAGAAGACATCAAAGAGAATTCGCGGCGAGTACTGAAGTCGATTCCGGAAAATGCGTTTCAAAAATGCTTTGATGATTGGATTATTCATTGGCATAAGTGTATTCTTTCGGAAAGGCCTGCTTTGAAGGCGATACAATAAATTTGGATATATAATGCATATTTTGTGTTTTATTAACCAATTCCCGGTACTTCTTGACAGAATGTATACGCTTTTCATGTTATTATTCTTAGAACGAAGGACTGTACCATTTGTTAAGCAGCCTTTGTGTAGAGCATTCTATGGAGTATCGTTATCGTGCTGGACTTCTAAACTGAATACCTCGCTTCGATCCCGAAACAGGCAATGCATTTTTTTCGCATATAATTATGGCTGCGAACAGAGGTTAACCTCCGGTTTGGGAAAGTACGAGGCATTGATGGTGAGAATCAGAGTAAGCAGTGTGTATGTTATTATGCATAACGATAATGTAGTTTTCATATTTTCCGTTGATCTTTTTCTTCCTGTCTTTCTTGAAGTTTCCTTATCATGTCTTTGTTTATATTTCTTCTTCTTCTCTCTCTATTCATCTTTATATTTTTCTCTCAATTATTGCTTCTTTCTGTTACAGAAATTGTTTTTTGCGTGTACGTGTTTCAGAGCTAAAATCAAGTGACTTTTGACGACCTAGTAACCGGGTTTGACCCAAAGATAATTAGCCCGGTTCAAATCTTGACACAAATAACACGTTAACCCGATTGACCCGGTCGGGAAAATCTAATTAACTTGGCCATTCGGCATCGTATTTTTCGGGCTCTGGGGATCACATCTTCGGTCCTGGTCATCCCTGAAAGAAACACTCATCAAACGCAAGGAAATGATTAAAATCTCTTCTATGTCCTAGCGTTTATCGGGTCAGAACTTGTTCGAATCCTAGACTCGATGGCGGTCCATAACGTGACCAGCATCAACCGACTGAACCTGGTGTCATGTTTCAGCTCTGGCGTTTTTGTTCTATCTGTGTGGATTGTTATTAAAACTAGCCCATTAGTGTTGTAATTATTATAGCGCTATATTCGCAATAAGTGGAATCCAAAGGGACATGTTCGGAACAGATTAATGACTAGAAAATGGCCCCTTTTCGGTTATTTGACCAGAAGATTTTTTATATCAATTTGCCACAAAATTCGTTTCCATCATATACTTTATCAACATGTTATTTTATGTGCTTTATTCAAGTTTCAAATGTGAAACATGTAAGGTCTGCTATGATTATATGGAACATGTCACTTTTACTTTGGAAAATTTGTAACTTTTCATTTTGATACTGTTTGGACATGTAATATTGGCCCTTTCCGATAGAATTTTAGCAGAAAAATTATCATTCATTCATTATCTTTTTACGTTGGATTTGCATTGACGGTGTGGAATGGAATGTATGATCTACGCATATGAACAATTTTTTTCATGAAATCTGTGGTCCTAAACCATAGATGCCTAAATGCCGTAAATCAAAGTCAAACTTCAAATGGAACCGGGAATAATTCGATGACAGTAGTGAGTTTAATGGCTCCTTTAAAGCCACACTTGATATGTTCTTTGTAGCTAAATGGACAGCGTCTCAGACTCTCATTCTCAAGGTCCTTGGTTCGATTCCCCCTGGATTCAAATTATTTCCTTCAAGGAGTTAAGCGCTGTTAAATGATGTTTGCGATTGCTACCGAAGGTTATTCCATAAGGGGAGTAAAACAAAATGCAGAGAGCGTATGCGAAAGAGACAGACTGTGTATTCTTGAGCGTTAAAATTTTATTTATTTC
Organism: Lepisma saccharinum; assembly: GCA_022664845.1. NCBI lineage: Eukaryota > Metazoa > Arthropoda > Insecta > Zygentoma > Lepismatidae > Lepisma > Lepisma saccharinum. The sequence continues at coordinate 31,765 of JAGDQP010003184.1, forward strand.
CATCTCTTACGCTAATTTTCGTTCCCTATTTCCTTCTTTTCTTCTCTTTTTTCGCTTTTTAACCGCCTTTTCCCTAGCTTTATCTATCTCTCTTTCTCTCTCAATATATATATATATATATATATATATATATATATATATGTGTGTGTGTGTGTGTGTGTGTGTGTTTGTGTTTGGACAAGACAATTTTTTGTGTGCTGCATAATAAAGATTACTTCACGATGTCCATATTACAATTATTTTCCTTTTCTTTGCATTACTTCCTATCTACTAGAACTTTACTTGAATGTAATTTCTGCCTATATATCTCGTGTTTCTCTAAGTACTGCTCAACAACTTATCCTTTCTGTCACCAAATGGGGGAATATCCTGGCATTCCATTTTTTGGCGCATGTTTGTACTATAATGTTGTTTGTCTAACCATTAAGCGTACAATGCAACAATTACCCTGTAGGGAAAATATACTATTTATTATAACTACAACCTCGATTTACTATTGTCGTTGTCTGTACATGATAAAAGTGTACACAGGAAAACATCACTTGCCTCGTTAACAGCATCCCATGCTCGCAATTTTGTTACTGCGATTGAAAAGATCAATGCGGAAATGCTTAATTTTTGACGATAACTTACTTTTTTACTTCTGTCGCAGTAGCTATGATATTTAACCCATATCTCGAAATCATACGTGTTTAAAGTGTTGTAGTTTTAGCATGCAGTATATTGTGCAGCGACGTTTCATAAAAGGACGCGCTGATATACATTTCGCCCCTTACCTGTGTAACAACTATAGCAGGAACAACCACGAATAGCATATCACTACTATAGGTATCCAAGAAGAAGGACGAAGAACTATATTGTAAAGTTCCACGTGTTACAACACATGTAAACAAACTAGAGCGTTACTCATAACGTAAACAAAAGAGTGTTTACTATAAGTGTCGTAATATGCATGTAATCACCAAGCAAAACTAAACATATTGGTTTTGTTACATATATTAAAGGACAACAAAACATAGTTGCACGTCTTGCAATTAAGATCAAAAAACACTGAACTGCTGAACAAGACTATATTTTTCGTAAAAAATGTTTTTACTGGCAACTATGTTTTGTTGTCAGTTTGAAATGGGCCCAAAGCTGAAAAGGGCTGTGGAGAAGTGGAAGAACAATAGAAGAAAACAAATCAACATGGAGCAGCAAGTGAGTTTTTTCCAGAAATGTAGGGAAGAGAAAATTATACCCAGAAGCATGAGAATCCAGATGAAGAGAATAGAGGGACAGTCAGCTAGATTAAGGACGCTTATAAGGAGGGCAGAAATGGAAAACGTGAAGAGTATGGCAGTTGGTTTGAAGAAGAGGCTTAACGTGAGTAAGAAAGTCACACATATATTACAAGTAAAATGTTTAGATTTAGCATCGATATTTGTGAAAGACTGGTTAGTGAAATATTTGAGACAATGGGAAGTGTATTTCAGTAGTAAAGTAGAACAGAGGCTTGGGAAGAAACTTATGGCATTGGGGTTGAGTGATAAGAAGAAGAAAGAAAGAGTAGTGGTGATAGTTGACATACAAGTGTCAGAAGAAGAGAAGAGTTTTCTTTCTTTAGGTTGTAAGTTTAAAGTGAAGGACAGTGATATAAGAGTTGATGACATGGTGTATTCTATAGAGGAGGCGTTGATGGAGGTTAAAGAGGAAGAAAACAGAGATAGATTGAGAAGGAAGGCGATGTCGTTGGTAAAGAAGGAAGTTCACAGAAGAACTACGAATTTAATGAAAGAAGAAAGAAGAGGTTACGAGAGAATTAAGAAAAGGAAGGACATAGTGATAGAGAGAGCTGATAAAGGAGGAGCAACAGTGGTCATGGATAAAGTGTGGTATGATGACAAGGTTAAGGAGTTAGTCGATGGTCAGTACGAGTTAGTGGATAAGAAGAAAGAAGAGATCATACAAGAGATAAAGGAAGTGGGTAAGAAGAAGGGGCTAAAGAAGTGGTTAAATGAAGATGGAAGAGAGCCGGTGTTAAAAGGTTTTCCAAAAATACACAAAAAGGAAGTGAAGTTAAGACCAGTGATGGATTGTAAGAACAATTATTTTGAACCATTGGAAAGTGAATTGAAAACAGTGTTAGAGTGGGTGAGAGACAGACAAGAAACATTGGCAGTGAAAGATTATAGAGAGGTAATTGACTACACAAGTAAAGTTGTAATTGAAAATGAGTGTATTTTATTTAGTTTGGATGTTAAAGCTATGTTTCCAAGTTTAAAGAGGGCTGCTATACTTGATATTGTTAAGGGTGCCATGGGGGAAGGAGGGGTGAAAGGTTGGAAATGGGAGAAAGTTAGGAAAGCTCTCAACTTATTTTGGGATTTTGGTTTTTGCAAAGTGAAGAATGACATATATAGAATTAAGGAAGGTTTAAGTATAGGGTCTAAGATTAGTCCTGTGTTATCTGATATCATTATGAATGTATGGGAGAGGAAGGTGGTAGAGAAGGGAAAAGGGAAGATTAAGTATTTATGTAGATACGTTGATGATTGTTTTGGGATATGGGAAGGCTCTAAAGAAGAATTGATAGAGTTTGTAGAAGGCATTGAGGATAAAGAAAAAGGGATAGAGTTAGAGCTGGAGATAGAGAAGGGAGGTAGCTTATGTTATCTTGATATTTTAATGAGTAAAGAAGGGAGGAGACTTAAAACTCAATGGTATCAAAAAGAATGCAATGCTGGTATTTATTGTAATAAGAAAAGTAATGTGGATAAAAGCACCAAAGCAAATTTTATAAGAAATATGTTGACAAGAATTAGTAGGATTTGTAGCAAAAATGTAGAAAAGAATGTAAACGTTTTTAAGGAACAGCTATATGAGAATGGGTATAGTAAAAGGGATATCTTAAAGGCATCTGTGGTTTCTAGAGGAAGAGAAGGAGAGGAGGAAGGAAAAGAGGTGGTATGGAAAGGCATTATAGGATTAGGAGAGGACACAGAGATTATTAAAAAGATGTTAAGAAAGCAGGGTGTAAGAGTGTACAGAAAAGGTAGTAGAAAGTTGTTGGATTTGGTCAGAAGTAAAGGAAAGGATAAAGGGAAGAAGGAGCAGAAAGGTGTCATTTATTGTATTAACTGTGAGGATCGTGATATGAAGTATATTGGAGAGACGGGTAAATTGTTGAAAGAAAGAATTAAACAACATAAAAGCGATGTGAAATATGGTAGAGAGAGTAATGCTATATTCAAACATGTAAAGGAAAAAGGACATAATGTGGACTGGGAAAAAGTGATTGTGTTAGAATATGAAGATAGTATGTGGCCTAGAAAATGGAAGGAGGCCTGGTGGATAGAAAAAGAAGAAGATAAGAACTTAATGAACTGGACTAAAGTTTTAGCATTAATAAAGAATGGAAGGTTATTGTTGACAAACACAGGGATATGTATGTTAAATGAGGTGTTAGGGGCCTCTATGTTTGCTTCATGTTGATTCTTTTTTGTTAACATGGGATGTTTTATGGCGTCTCTGATTGTCTGATTGTTCCAGCCAATGGGGAGGCTGAGTGATCGGGCGTCCCTGATTGGCTGCTTGTTTCGGCCAATGAGGGAGCAGGTAGATTATTGGGCTTGTATTTATATGTGTGTATTTTTTGTACAGACTCAGTGTATGTCTGATGAGGATCTTGGCTAGAAGGTCGAAACGTTACATGTACTTTATTTTTTTACGAATAATATAGTCTTGTTCAGCAGTTCAGTGTTTTTTGATATTAAAGGAATATCGAACAAACTCATAAAATTGAACTATGTGGCATTAAATAAATTTAAAATAGGAAACACAACATTCTCTTATTAATTTTGAATCATAAAACAAGGACATTATATTCATATTTTGGACAAGCTCTTCTGGTACGATTTCATACGAAAATAAATATGGATCCAAATACGATTTATTTTTACCAGAAACCAAAGAGACAGGACTGCCACAAACAGAAAGTGGCAACAGTACTTTGGGCTAATAGGTCGTTTTATGATTAATGTTCAAGCATCAGCTGAAGTGCTCGTTACACGAAGAATTACAATTCCCGCAAAATCCTACTTCTTCCTACGTATAAAAGTCAATGGAAGAGAGAACGAAAATAAGCATTTTTGTACGTAAAGACAGACGTAATTTTACAGGTTTGGAAACAAAAATGCCAATCCAGTGAAAATCCAATCATTTTGGTTATAAATCCATAGCATTGCCTAAAAACAAACCAGTTGCATACATCGAGGATAATGTAGAGGAAATGCCTTTCAAAATTAATGAAGAAAAGAGTAAAGATCCTGACAATATCTTTAAATATCATTCTAAACAGGATCTACTGGACAGATTAAATCACATTGAAGAGAATTTTGACATTTCTCCCTTTGATATAAACCCACAATTACCTCTACAACTGAAAGCAAATATCTCTAAATTAATTTACAAGTATAGAGACGTATTTGCGTACTCCGGTTCAGACCTCGGGCATTTCAGAGGATACACTCATCGTATAAAAATCGATAAAGGGGCCGCATTTCATAAAAAATCCCCAATTCCACGTGGCATAAGAGATCAGGTCAATTTACAAGTCCAGCAATTACTTAAAGCTGGTATCATCCATGAATCGAGTAACAGTCAATCTTGTTCACCTCTTATGGTAATTCGTAAGCCACATTCGAAAGACTTTCGAATTGTCTTGAATTTACAGGATTGTACCTCCTTTACTAAATGTCTGTCCATACCACATCAGTCCGCGGAAGATTTTTTATGCAGTTTGAGAAACCAGAATTATAAATCTATTTTAGATTTATCATTATTATACTTAGACATCAAATTGGATCCAAAATCATGGACTTTATGAGTTTCGAAGTACCCCCCATACACGAAAAACATTTCAGTTTGTACACAGTTCAATGGGACAAGCCACAAGTTCAGAGGTGCTGCCAATTGTAACATGAATACAATTACAAGATCTACCGGATACCATCACATCATTCGCAGATGGTATTGTTCTTGGAGATGTGACTGCAGAGCAGCAATTTAAAGAAATGAATTACTTTTTATGAGACTGAGAAACATGATTTTCGAGTCTCGCCTAAGAAGACATTTATTCTTCTATCGTCTCGAGGTACTCGTTTTTCAAGTCAGTGGTAAAGGAATATAAATTTCTTTAGATTGCTCGAAAACTTAGAAATGTTCAGCGTCCACGAACTAGAAAACAAATGAATAGCTTTATCGGCCTTTCCTCGTTTTAATGGTCGCATATCAGTCGATTTACTACGACAGTTGGACCATTTCAATAGCTAATAACTAAATGTTACAAATTTGAGTTTAATGAAAAATTAGACCAATATTTTGAAGCTTTAAAAACAAATATTTTGAATGCCCTATCCCTGGTTCACTTTGATGAAAATTTAGAAATACGTGTATAGACAGGAGCTTCGGCCATTAATGCAGGCGGCATACTAACCTACTTAGATCCTAAGCCAGGAAAGGAAAAGGTGGTCTCCCACTGTAGTCAAAGTTATAAAAATCTGGACAAGATACTTCGACTGGGCAACGTGAACTGATAAGTTTAATATACACGATTCGTAAATTTAGGTATTACCATCTTAACCATCCATTTGTTTTATAAACTGGCAGTAAATGCTTCGTAAATTTACAGGACCAGCCAGACCGAGTAGGTAAATACACCCATTACTGCCCTTTATTATCTAAATATAACTTTCAAGTCAGGCGTAAAGTTGGCCGACTCCAACCTGCAGACATATTTTGAAAATTAGAACCTTCGGAAACCCAAGGAAAACCAGAAAAAGAAGCAATGAAATTGGTAGCTAACAGACAAAAGATTACAGACGTTGTAGAACACTTAGAAGATGACATTATTTTTCGATTGCATTGATTGGACGACAATGTGTTACATACTTAATACATCAAACCAAATGAAATATTAAAGATGGAACAAAGAAAAGACCAATATTGTTCCGATATCATAAATGTAATATAGGGATGTGAACCTGATAAACCATCAGCTGTAAAATCAGCTTAGCTTTATTGTTTAGTGGACGATATTTTATATCGCAAGCAACGTCATCCAAAATATGATAAAATGCTACTACTATGCATCCCGGACTCCTTAAAAGAACAAAGCTTTGAAAACCTACACAGCCACCCAAGTGCCGGACATATGCGCTTTAATAAACTATATCGTTTGTCTCTACAAAAATACAATCCACTTATGTTGTGGACTACTTGGGGTTCAAATTTAAAAGATATAAAAACTGTCAGCTTCTAAAACAATGCCCAAAGAAGAAGCAATAAGAACTTTTGCATCATCCTGTAGGACAGATTGCAGAACAATTTATTTTTTATTCCTACGGTCCAGTTGACAACACTATAAAGTATGTGCATTTAGCCACAGAGTGTTCGACTACAAAATGATTTTATTTATAAAATTAAATATTTACAAACTTAAATGTTTTATTGAAACTTGATCATTATTTACTTGTTTAATTGCCGATCATTTAAATCGTATTGCACTATACACATTCTATAGCTGTAACTTTGACACTAGAAAGCAGATCGTCATGGCTTCGGTCCGATTATATTAGAAATTATAATTATATGAATAAATTTGCTAACTCTACATAAAATAATGTATCTGCCATTATTTCCATGATAATCACATATTAATTGCAACATCATTGTTCACAGCATTGGCGATCATTTTGAAAAACGTGACGCACTTCGAATCATGTGACTAACACTAAAAGCATTGTGATGACGTACTCTAGCTAATTCAAAAAGGAAACTTAATTTACATAACATTTCATACAGGATTATAGCAGGCTCCCTTACTAAGTAGAATGTATAGTGATTCCATTATGGAAATTAAACTTTTTAGGGGCTTCTTACAGTTCAGTCACTCCTGATTTTGCTTGTAATATCTAACAAATGTTAGAAGTACTAGATGAGTCAATAGCCTACATCGTAACATGAAATAGTGAACCCACGACGCTAAAAGTAGCAAGACTAACAATATCGTAGGTACAATTTTGCATATATGAGGCACATGAAGACTGTTGTTCTGAAACTTTTCCATGAATATATTATTTACTTACTTTTCCCTTTAAGAAAAATATATATGTGGAGCACTGAGCCTTCACAAGTGCACGATAATAATGTTATGAATACTCATTTTTAACAATAGATTATCGTGCATTAAATAAGTCAAAGAAATATATATTTGGATAGATTAATAGGTACTTTTACAATCCTTTATGTCCTTAAGGCACCTCACATTTATCACGTGAACAATAATTACTGAGAATACTCTTTTCACAATTACGTTCACCTGTAAATTACTTCTATTAAAAGGAAATTTCGGCAAAACAGATCGTAAATTTAAATTCTATACACAAGAAAATAATAATAATTTTTGTTCCAAATATTTTTGTGTATTTGCATAAACAAAATTCGTACATGTTTATTGTAAAAATGAATGGAATTCGTTTTATGCAATTTTAACTATTCTTATCTTCAACTATATTTTACATGAAAAAGCTCCAGTATACATTCACTTGGTAATTTCAACTTCAATTGAAGTATCTCAGTACATTAGATAATAAGAAACACTGGTCTAACAATAGTTCCTAAAAAAGGTATATATTTATAAATTAAATAACTAATTAATTTGTAATTTGATAAAAGAGCAGGCCATTCAGCAATGAAAACTATATTATATTCTTGTTTGTTTCCAGGTGTAATATCTGCTGAGACTAAATGCGACATCTCAAAAGACAGTTTGCTAGTAAACGATATAGCTAACTACGTAAACTGGATCAAAGGTGCAGAGAAGAAGGAATATAAATATGGTATATTATCTAGTATTTTATCTAAAGTAAAATTAAAGAACAAAATTTAGAAGCAGGATCACGCATGATAAACATTACTTGTATTTAAATGCTGTATACTTTTCCTAGCTATAGACGGATGTTTAATGTGCAGTTCGATAGGGAGAAAAGAGGACACATGCGAAACTCCATAAAGAGTAGTAAGGAAGGTGTTATGTCTTGTAGATTTTCTGTGATACTCATGTGGTACAACTCATAAAAGTTACTTTAATAGTACCATAGGGACCATGTGACTCTTTCCTAAAAAATAAGGCACTGGGTTACAAGTATAAATTTAGTTTAAAATTAAACAATGACCATTTGTACAAATAATATCTTACAAACTTTCGTGTGTAATTTTCCAAGTTTTGCTTCTAATATCCTTGGCTAAAGGCCTAATTTGATCACGCCTGGCATTGGTCGCGGAACAATTTGATGTTATCTTCAAAGGTAAAATTATTATAGACATTCGTAGATATATTTTCTTTCCTTGTTCTTTAATATGATACAAGTAACGTACCTTTTGTTGTGACTTGTAACTTGTGACGTGTCTAGATTATCAAAGCCGCCACTAACATAAAGAAATTTTCTTGCTTGTCTTTCTTCTTTCCTTTAGCATTGTGAAGGAAAATAACATTTTTCTACAGCGCAGAGCTGTCAATCAGCCCATAGAAAACTGTAATTGGTAAACTATTTTTCATGTCAAATAATTATTATTTGACATGAACTTGTCACTTGTTCTTAGTTTCCAGAGAAGGGATCCAGATTTTGCAATTCTTTTGCTCGTGATGGCCTAGGTGTTTTTCCGTTGTGGGGTCGATAAGGCTGAGCACTTTCCTGATAGGTTTGTCGTAGTATAGGTACGGTCCGGAGCATAGAAAGAACATTTTCTTAATTACCCCTAAATTCGCGTCAGTCTTGTGGTGTGTGCGCAGGAATGCAAGATCCTTTCTTTTTAACTACAACTAAGGGGTTGTGGTGCTTATTCATGGACGCTTCGATAATTCCTAAGTTCAAGCAGGTCTTGATTTTTCGTCGAACTTGGTCTTGATAGCAAAGCGGGATAGGTTACTCTTTCTTAAGTATCGGTTCTCCAGTGTCAACTTGGATAGTGAACTGAAAGGCGTTGCACTTCCCTGGAATAGTCGAGAACACATGCGCCTCAAAATGGAATCAAAAGTTTAGCTCTAGTGCCTGCGTCGACGTCCAGTCCGTCTGCTGCATCTGCAACACTCCACTCAACGTTCTTATGGCTCACTGACGGAGGGACGACTTTCGGTTTCACGGTGCACGTGTGACACATTTGTCCATCTAAGACTGAAGCGTAATTATCACACGCATAGGGGCAGTCTTCGGACGATGGGTCCTCTGAGCATGGCACAACTAGATGTCTACTCCATTCTTTGATGGTTTGGCTAATCTCCTCATGTGTGCAGGTACATCTCCTATTAAGTTCACATCCTAAGCATGCATCCCCTAAACGTCATTCACATCCATATAGTAAACATCCTAGACTTTGTTCCGAGACTTTGATTTCATTGACCGCAGGTAATTCCTCGTCAAGTTCTGGTAGCATTGGTACTTTAACGAGCGCGGATTTTAATTTTTACTACGCCATTCTTGAAATCCAGATCAAGGATGGTAGAAAAGGTTCAGTCCCTTTCTAGCTGTATGTCCCTGCTGAGTCCGCCGACAAGAAAAGAGTGATCAATTTCGATGCCGTGGACTTCGACACCCAACTTGACGTCCCCTTCAGCCTTTGTATTACGCTTACCGGAGTAGTCTTTAGGTGGATACCACCGGTTTTTATAGGACTTCTTATTTTTTCTTCCATTCTTGTTTGTGAGTCGCTTTTCCTGGGGCTTCGTTTCTCTGTACGTCTGTTATAGTATCATTTTCCTTGACTATTACTTCGTTAACACCCAACACCTTACCTCAGTTTTCCCTTTAGGATAAGACTCCTCACCTTTGTCCTTCGTGGGTGTCTTCTTGGATTCGTAGGCATCGTGGATTCATTCCAGCCTTTGTATGGATTCCAGCATGTCCGGACACGTCATATTCCTGGCAGTCATCAACTGCCTCTTGAAGGTAATGAGTAGGAGTGGAATCAACGAATTACTGATCTGGGCCTCGTTGGATCTAAGTCCCGAAATTGGCTGTATCTGGATGTTACGAATATCTTATATTATAAAGTGAGGAAATGATTTATTTTCAAATTCACTTGGAAATCGACCAATGAACCTCGGACATATTTCGCTATGTGACAGTGAATTTGAGAACCCTCTATTGTGCAAGTGTCACGCCTTGACGGAGAATGATCTCGTTTGTCTGCCTAGTTCGATGTTAAATTTAAACTTTAGGCGACGTACTTTGAACGCCATTTACATATATTGGGACGCAATGGCAAACCATCATAGTTTTATCTTGTTCAGAACCATTGTGACAAAATCTGGCCCTGGAAGAAAATCAGTCATCATCATAGTTTTTTTCTTATATTGATAGGCTAGCCAAACACTTAATATTAAAGGGAGAGGTGACGGTCAGGCTTTTCAATTAACCTGGTAGCGAGGTATCGTTGTATACAGCGTAATAAAATATATCGACATAACGATGAAATTATTTCAACTGTATTTCAGAACTGAAACGGGTTACTGAGACCATCTGTTTTGCTTTTTTTTAAGTTAAATTTTGGACCAGGTGTATGTTTGGGACCCGGCCTCATCCCGTAACGCAAAGCGGAAAACAGGTTTTTCAATTCTTTTCTTGTGATTTTCATCGCATGAACAGTATTTCTTTAAGCGATGACCAGGATGGGCAATGTTATGCTTCCCTCCCAGAGTACTCAGAACACGACGCCGAGAAGTTCTTAACAATAGTATAATAACATTTGGAAGTAGTGTCAAATCCCCGGAGAGAATAAGATTATACACGGAGGTATAGAATTAATTCTCCATCGGAAAGTCTATTCGGAAATCAATATGAATCTCGCAAAGGAATTGATTAATTTAAGCCACATAAAAAGATGAGGTTAAATTGAGTCAAGCAAGGTCACCGGGTCAAGATTGGTTTACTTGGTCAATTTGATTAAAAGTAAATCGTTGAATCGCTGTATCAGAAATTTATGTAGTAATTAGGGTCATTAGGAGACTAAGCCGCGTCATTCCGATGAAGACCTGATCTATTATGTCAAGATTGGGACAGGGTTAGGCCGGTCAACTCTGCTGTATTTGAGGAAATTTTATGATTGAGGAGTATAACTGTCAAGAGATTTATAATCTAATTGACAACCGCTCATCATTACGCTCAACATAAATAAATTACTTTTTGAGGAAGCCTCTCTAAAGTGCACTCCTTCCAGAAAGTCTAAACTAGGTTATTGGACTTCGTCTCAACCGAACGAGGGACGATCGAAGTGGGAGCATTCGGTTATGCATTAATTACCAATCATATGAGGTGGTAGTGGTTTTCAAAACAAATAATAAAATATGAATCTGTATGTTATTTAGTAACAGCTTATATAAAGCATACTAACCTAGTTGTACCTAACTTCTTAATTTCAGATCACCCTATTGATATTTCAACAAAAATATGTCCACTCCGCACACGATTGGTAATCCACGCACAATCAAACAGGGCCACTTCGATCGTTCTTTCTTTCCCTGTTGCTGTTAATTCTACTGCCAGTGTTCCCAATTAAGAATTTCCACAATCTTCCTCTCTTTCACCCTAGGAAATTATGCACTAAATTCAGAATATTTCATTTTATAAGAGCAGATTTTCATAGAAGAAAAGTTGAGAAATTTCCATTCTCGAAAACAGATAGGCTCTATGATAGCACTTTTCGATAAAAATATAAACGTTCTTGTAGATGAATTTCCACCTATTCAGATGAAATGTTCATGTTTTGTAGATGACAACGCCACAATGTAAAAGGAAGCAAAGGAGAGCATTTATTCGTAGCTTCTAGGAAAAAAAATTATGATCTTTTGAAAGAAAATGAAAGAAAAAACCGACCTCAGTGAGTATTGAACCTTCTGGCCCTCAGCCTGCTGTACAACGCATTATCCACGTGGTCAGTTGAACAACTGTACGAAAAAGCTCTCGAAAGGGTCTCTTTGGTCCCGTTGGGTACTTGAGAACAACGTTCAAACATGTCTTGTATAAATCTTACTTCTGACGCTTCCTTGTATATTTTTGTTATTGAGAAAAGTAATGAGAATTTATGTTGCCATTTTTAACTAAAAGCGATTAATTTCACTCTAGATCTTTGTATGTCGATAACCTTCTCTGTAGCAAATGGCAAAGCACAAACTTCACTAGTAACAGTGATGCACTGTGAACTAATCTGAAACGATAATAAATTATATAGCTTCGAAATTGAATAATAAATTACATCCATAAAACATCGAAATCCCACATAAAAATATTAAATTTTCTATCCAAAGCGAGAATGTTTCGTTGAAAACCATTCTTTTCTGTTTAAATTAAAAGATTTTATGAAATTACTTTCTCATCGGAATAAAAGATTGAAAATTTGTGTTCTTCTGAATAAGTGTGTAGGAATGTTCGTAAATTAAAGATCTAGCCATGCCGTTCCATCCTTTTACCTTGAAGATTTCGTTGAGGGACATCATCTTTCGAACTTGTAGTGATAAATAAATACTTATGATAAGTCCTTTGAAGTTCTACTGCAATGTAAATGTGCAAATTGAAACTAAGGCGGTTTCACATTGCTTTTTTCTTGGATGGAGATTCCCTAAGAAAGGGTACAGTATAAATTTGACTCTGAACCACATGTCTCCCCACCACATGTCTCCCTATCTTCTTGTTGCCTAGTATGCAATTCTTCTTTCTGCATTCGATTTTAAAAAAGATATGGAGTTCGAATTCGGATTCTGATACTTCAATTTATTGGCCCACAATACATTAAAAGCGTAGATATTCCGCACGACTTACTAACATATCTTCATTCCGAGCTGGACTGGAATAACACCAAGTGGCATGAAAGTAAAAGAACGAATGAGAATTCGCAGCATATCTTTATAAAATTTGTATCTATGACGTTTAGATTTAATATCTAGATCATGATTAAAAAGGTTTTTTAACCGGGCATTAGTGTAGTAATATACTCAAATGATTGGTTCCAACCTTAACTTTCATTTAAACAATATATTTATTAAGCACAAGAACTGTCTAGTTAATCTGTATTAATTTATATTTGTGTTACCTAGGCATAGATCAACTAGACAGTTTTTGCGTGTAATAAATATAGTGTTTAAGTGAAAGAGAAGGTTGGAACAAATCATTCGAGTATCTGAATGCTTGTTAATCTGTATTAATTTATATCTTCGCTACCTACGTATAACAAACGGGTTCAGAAACAAAAAGTGAGAATATCTGATGAAGGAGATTCAGGAACTAGAGGAAAACGACAAGACAAAAAATATTACACTGATAAATTGGTGGCCCTCTTTGGACACTATATTTTCTGCGTGCACCGCAAGATTAATAAGTGGCCCAAAGAGGGCGCACCCGCAAAGCAAATGCCATAATTCTGTTCGTTGTTTTCTTTTATATTTTTAAAGAAAGATTACATTTTACTTAGAGATAAAACTAGAAAGAATAATGTTATGAATTATCCAATAATAACTAATGTCTGTTTTTATAATAAATTGATCTGATGACCATCAAAACTTTTTGTATACACCTTAGTAAATTGAGTGCATGATATACGGCCGTCACATGTGACAAGACGGTGAAGTACTTTTTGTTTGCTTCTGAACAATAAAATAAAGTGTTCTTAAGGACTACGTGATTTTATTGACGCGCAATGTTCTTCTGCTTCGCATGTTACTACAAGCGTTTGCTTCTCGTAAGAGGAGTGGAACTTGTAGCATTGGTTGGATACCAGTGTGCGCATTGCACCATCACTTCCCCCTCATTCTTGAACAATGTTTGTAGGCGACAGTTTCTCGGCATGAGACACGGAACCTATATCCTGTTCCCAAACTGTGACTGATTCTCTTCGGAGGCTTGGAGCCAGCAGCTCATACCACTAATTTATAAACTGTGGGCCGCGGGTGGCTGATTCTCTTCGAAGGCTTGGAGCTAGTAGCTCACTTCTCATCCAGTGTTCCTCAACCTGCGGTCCGCGCGCGACCGATTCTCCACGGAGGCTCGGAACCTGGTGTGCGCGTGTTCTAGTCCATTCCTGGAGGGATAACCTCCCTTTCTGTCCCACAGGCACGGAAAGCAGCGAACGTGGTCTCTCACATCGTTTTGTTCATCGCTTCTCCTTCTCCCCAGTGTGCCCTGCTTGCCCACTGCGGTGCCGAGGTGTAGAGGCAATCCAGACTGTATTATAAAGATTATGAGACTTAGTGATATCTAGTGATAGATTGGAGAAGTACCCATTGATCGAACAATTTATTGTGTAGTGCGCAGTAGGTTCAAATGAAAATGGCCAGTTTAGGAAATATGATCATGAAACCATCAGTGAACGGACTGGAGGGAGGACATCTAAACATGTTCGAAGTGAAGAAAGAAGGAATCCCGGGTGCGCCAGCGTTTGAAGCAACCATGGTACTTATACCTTCCAAGGAAGAAGTGCAAATAAAGAAGAAGGAAGACAAGAAGTTTCCGGAAGTGCAAGAAAAGATAGATTTGCTCAGGCACAAGATTATGGAGCGTCTGCGTCAACCTTCCCCGATGTACGAGTATGCGAAGAGAAAACAGAAGAACGATACCTCATGAAACCGGATAGCACGGTAAAGAAGATCAAGAAAGAGCCAGTGACATTGTCTATCCTAGAACAATTGATTGGAGGAATGAAGCAGTTGAATGAGAAGATGGTTCATCAGAGTAATCAGCTGAATGAGAAGATGGCTTCCCAGTTAGAAGAAAGCAGAAAGGAAGTGAAGCAACTGAATGAGACGATGGGTCGTCATGGTGAACTGGTGAGCAAGAAGATAGCAAGTCAGTTGAAAGACACGTGATATACTTGAGGCACGGATCGAACAACTGGAAGTTAGAGTTAAATATCAATCTGACGGGCAAGAAGAAGAGATGAAGAAAATAGTAAAAAGGATAAAAGAAATCAAGTCAAAAGTTGAAGAAGTTAGCGAACGATGCGAGGAACCCACTACGGCACTAACAACGTATGTAATGAAACTTTCGAGCCAAGTCGAAGAGTGGAAAGGGGCTATTGATGATAACCTGCGAAGAGTTTATGAAGATGTAAGCAAATTACAGACGGAATGTCTTACTGTCCAGGCCAGAGTGGTGGAGGTGAAGACGCTTGCTTCCAGCAATCATTCCAAAATACGGGAAGTAGCCAAAGAAGACCAAGAAGCGATAAAAGAGACCAGAGACGAAACCAATGCCTTCTTGATGGTCAGCCTAGACGTGATTGAGTCATTCAAAAGCGTGTTTCCTTTCTAGGATCTGAACTCGTCATCCTGAAAGAAACTATATTGAACCTGGACAGCGGTCCTGTCCACGCTCGTAACCCTAGCCAAGGGGCGTCCTGCGAGAAGGATTGCCTGCAAGGAGGAATATTAGCATTTTGCTGATACCTGACACCACAGAGTAAAAACATCTACTTCAGTCATGGTTGGAAGGGGGCTATCAAGTTTGGAAAACATACATAAAAGACGCAATCTTCAAGTTGTTTTTGTTATCGAAATATGGAGTACATGATTGGAGAGTTTGGAAAGAACACCTAGTCAGTCAGGACTCAGTTTGCCAACCAATCCCTAATAGTGAACCAATCACAGAAGTATAATTAACTAGGATATTTAAGAAAACAAGATATTAAGTTCAGAGTCATCTACTGGTGAGGCAAGATACTTTCTTCAGGCCAAGATGAAATACGTAGATATGTATGAATGCAGACTACTTTTCTATATGGTTCTCTTTGCTAATATTGCACAGAGAAAGTTCTCTTTTTTGCCATCTGGTGTCCGTTCAGCCAACTAGACGTGTATGCAATTCTTCTTTCTGCATTCAGTTTTTAAAAAGGAAAAAAAGAGAGCCGTATTCAGAGACGTTTTCTGGAGTGACTAACGCTGTATTAGCGAGTGTCCTTTATGACAGAATGTTAGTTATATTTTTGTGAAACACATTCTAATATCCCCTCTTGGCTATGCCATGAAGGACAGATAACTTTACTTAAATTCATTTTAAAATGTAATAATTTCCTATGTAAATTTAAGGATCATAATAACAATAAATTTATTGCTGCCATTTCAAGCGCATACGCTAACCTAGAACGGAGAGAAAACAAACACTTCCATTGCCTTGATACTGAGAAATGTACAACTGAATGGACAAGAGTATAAATGGAAAGGCAGATTTGACATCATGACAACAAAATAACTTTTTAGCATTATATTTACAATGAGTCAGGCATTTTTTCTGCATGGGATACAGGGATTCTTCCACACCCTCATTAATGAGGGTATCCTCAAATAAATCGTGGAGCACACACTTCAACATAAAGATTTTTATATTTAGAACTCGATATAAACCCTGCAAAATTCTATTTACACACTCCTAATTCTGACTTTACACCCCACAAACTAAAAATCCTGGCGGAAACCCTTGTTCTATGTACAACTTTCATACTATATGGCAGGATATAAAAAGGAGAAAATATTACGAATTCTTTCATTATACAAGGAGATTTTTTTTTTACTCTGATGGTTATCCAAAGCATCAGAATATCACGATAGCTTTTAATTCATGAACAATGGACCAGGTCGTGCGTAAACCATAGCTGTGTTATCATAAGAAAACATTATTTTTCCTTGTAGTGTAACTTTCAACTACGCATGCGCAATTCTGCCCTTACAACGTTGCCAAATTTTATCACTGAAGATCATTGTACTAACTAATCTCAAGCCTATCATGTGACTAAAGTTAGTAATCTGTGTTTATGAATAGGAAAAGTTAGTATGGTATTAGCACAGTACTAAGTAATCATAAGATTATCTTCTGATTAGTGAGTTCACTCTGAATACGACCAATGGAGTTCGAATTTGGTATCTGATACTTCAATTTTATTGGTCCACAATAGATTAAAAACGAAGAAATTGCACATAGCTTACTAACATAACTTCATTCCTAGTTGGACTGGACTAACACCAGGTGGAATGGAAGTAACGGAACGAATGAGAAATCGCAGCATATATCTTTATAAATATTGTATCTATGATGTTTAGAATTAATTTCTAGGTCATGATTAAAAAGGTTTTTAACCGGGCATTAGTGTAGTATTATAATAAAATGATTGGTTCCAACTTTATCTTTCACATAAACACTATCTGTCGTAATCTTGATACGTTTTCTTGGATCGACTTAAGCTCTACTAGTGAGTGACTAACAGCTGACTAGTCGAAGGCGTATCCAGAATCTTGTTTTGTGCGATAGTAGCGCCTAAAGTTATTAACGTATTAGTCGCATATTTAAATAAGGGGGAGGCCTAGTTTCGGGTTGCACTAATGATCGAAAATTTTGCCGATAGAAAACAACGAAATATAAATATTCATAATTACTTGATGAAGAAGTGAATATATTTTCCTGTACAACACATTTCAATAAATTAAAATGCTAAAACTATCTTATTAACGACAAAAATTACTCAAATATGTGTAACGCATTCTCATATTCTAATGCTTCTAAAGCAGCCTGATTTTAGTACCGTAATCGACCAGGCGCAAACTACCTTTAGATCCCCATACTAATCGTAAGGGGAAATTTAATGCAGCATAAATGAATATATTTCAATTTTTAAGCACATGACTTTTTCAAATTCTCTGTGAAAATTAATCTAATTCCCTCTTTACGGACAACATCTCATCATCTGTTCTCAAGCACCAGAAGTGCGGGGAAAAAATCCTAAATTTGGGGTGTGCTTCTATATGCTTTAATTTGCATTGGAAAGTAGAACTAATGCATATTCAAGTAGAGTTTATCTCTCCTTCATGACAGAGATGTTTTGTTATGTTTTTTCTTCTATTTTTCAGTGGAACAGGGCTTTGTTCGATATAAGTTCTGAATGAAAAGCTGCATAGAATAATACAAAGGAATTTTCAGAAAGAAGTACTTATCTTATCGTAATATGTACTTCCTTGATAAAACCACTTCACTTCACTCACTACAAATCTTCGTTATAGAATTAAATCAATACTGTTTTATAGAAAATATTGCTTACTTGCTACTCAACTTTCGTAGCATGATCATTGTAGCGTGGTTTATCTCGTGCGAGATTTTGTGTGTTCTCTGCCATGTTCTAGATTCATTTCTCAACTATATTTTGAAAGTTGTTTCTCTGCCAGTAGAATTTATCAAAAACATGAGACAATTTACGGCTCATACCTGTTCTTTCACTTTACTACTCTGTACCAAGAATACTTCGACAAGCAGCCATGTTGCTGAGAAAACAATCTGTGCTTCTTGGAAGAATATGTTGTGATACGTTTTCAAAAGAAATGGGTTACATGCATGAAAGACCTCGATACGATTTCGTCTTTTTATTCAATAAATGAAAATACTTTCATTGTTTTCCAACAGATGCTAGATCTGCTTACAAAAGTAATGCGAAACTGAAGTTCTGTTTCTGACCATTCTACGAACATTTTCAAAATTCCTGGTAACAGACTGGATTCGGGGGTCGTTATAAATGTTAAGAGGGCGTATGCGAGAGGTTACTTTTATCTAAAAGTATCGCGCTTTATGGGAAGAGTTGAATTTCCGGAATAGTATCTAAGTACAAGGCGGCTGCCGCCTTCTCCAAAGGACATGGGAGTTTATGTGAAATTCTAATAGACATTTAATACATTTATTTATTGGACATGTGTCTGAAGGAGTTACATTCTTAAAACTAAACATTAACAAGAATCTATATGAATTTCAAGCGGCGTATGAATCATGACTTCAGTTGAAGTTAAAACACAAATTTAAGCTAAAGCAAGATAAAACAAAACAAAATACTAAATCTAAATTACGTTACAAAAGTTAAGCTAAGTTAAGCAAAGCAAAGCAAGTCAAGGCTCCAAGTACCATCTTTAACCAAAACTAATACAATACCATTTTATACAATTTTCTAGAGCTGGCAACGTACCTCTGATTTTCTAAGTCGAATTTAGGTTGTGAAGATGCACTTGGTAAATAACTGTCACTGTTCGATAAGTTTGGTTTAATCGTGTTTAAACCTCTAAGTTCTTTTCTAAGTCCAGATCGAAGATGAAGAATAAATTTCAGTTAAAGATGTCTTCTCTCTTGGCGTCAAAACTATAAGTTCTTCTGACAGTCTCTGTTGTAACAAGTTTGACGAATGAGTTGTAGATGATGAGTGAGTGATAGAGACTGGTCTCGATCGTTGATTTACACTTTGTTTTTATATGACTGTTTACAAAAAAAGAAGGAATTAAGATTTTGTGTTCTAGTGTGACATTTTCACTTTAGTCAAGGCTGTATTAGCTCATCTTCTGAGAGGATGTAGGTTGAAGGTTAAGTCTGAAACATTTCCTGTTATTGACGTTATTAGGTGTCCATGATGTCTGGAATCGCGTGGGATTTTATATTGGATTTCAATGTTCTTGTGAGTCAAGGTTAGATCTGATGTCATACGAATTGTTCATAATTTATAAAAATAATTTAGGAACGGAAATGGTGTTACTGTCACGTCTGGCACGTTTCTATGTTTCATAAGTATTCTTGGGAGCTTGATGCAAATCTATTGTCATGATTCATACTCGTAATAAAATTTAAATCTAATACAAATTGAAATCTTATAAACTTGTATAAATGATATCTACACTGTTGGTCAAAACTCTTAAAAAAATGAAATTTAAAATATTAAAAACCTGAGCATATAACATTCCTTTTCATATTATTCATTTTTGGTTGGGCTGTCGGTCCCCATGGATCGTGCGTCAATGTAACTCAAAGTTTCATTGACAAACGCCATCTTTACTTTAAGTTGCGTGGAAGACGAGACAACCGCGTATGAGACATAAACGTCAGCTACCTTCTGCTTTTCCTAAAATTTATAGTTCGTATAAAATTAGAGCTATTCAAATTTTTCACGCTACGTAAAGCATTCCCAACAAAAGATTCGACACCTGAATCTTTCTTTTTCAGTCTTCGCAACCAGTGTTGAACAGGGGTTTGTTGGTTCTTGGCTATAGTTTCATCGAGTTTTTCCAATGAGAAATCAATCGAACAACAAGGCTGAGAGAGATCACAGTCAGTGCTTACGTATTCTTAAAATTTCAGCAAAAACATAAATCTCTTTTTAACATCTGAGTAAGTGAATCACGTACGTTTTTAGCATTAAGGATTGTACGTTTGGACTACGCAAAACAGCCGCGGCGAAAAAAAAACGATTTCTACGCGAGACCAAACGATTAATAATTTTACCCTATTCTTCAATTACTAAAGTGGATACTTCTTTCAACTACCTAATTTGATGTCCGCAGGTTTGCGGTCCGCAGCCGTTAATCCACCGATTGCATTATTTTCTGATTATCCTTCCTCTTCTTTGGAACACGATAACATTTTGTTTCATTAGATGCTTCTACACGTCAGTGCACCAGAAGGAGATAGACAGAGAGATAAATAGAGAGGGGGGGGGGAGATCAACATTTTTGGACATAGGGATCTGTCTATGGCAATTATTGTTGTTTTAATATATAGAATTATAAAACATTTAATTACACAACACTACCTTTCAAATTACCCAATTGAAATCAACGTTGCACATCATCAGAACTACAAATATAAACCGATGTGGCATTTTTAAAAAAAACATTTTCATATTTTGTTGAACTGTACTGCTCTGTGGACATAACCTTATTTTTTGAGCTGTAATAGCTTTTCAAACTTAAATTGTATTCCTGACTTTGGTCCAGAAACAAGTTTCTAGCACTTTCTAAAAATTTATATTATGCCGCATAGAGGACTTTGCACGTCCGACGATGCAATTTTAATAATACTCTCATTTTCATTTCAGTGGAGAAGAAAATTATAGGAGGTATTATGGTGCAAAATCGAAAGAAATATCCGTTTCTTGTACTTCTTCGATACCAGGGGGTGCCTAAATGTGGAGCTAGTATCATACACGTTAGTTGGATACTTACAGCAGCTCATTGTTTTAAACTTGGGTATGTGTTTCAGCATTCATTATATTATACCTTATAATATAAACATGCATGTGGATGTAATAAATTATGTGTAGATATACTTCTTTGACTTTCACAGAAAGTAAGAATTATTTGTTTGTTAGCTTAGCGGGCCAATGCAAACTTTCTTATTAGTTGAATGTATACCAAAACAAAATATATTGTCGCGATTCTCAGGTAGAAAAGTGTTTCTTTATACTGGGAAACGAACACTTGAGCTAACCTGAAACGAATGAAAACGAAAGACAACCAGAGAGAATGACTTTTTCTCACTTTTATATACAAATATATATATAATAAAATATTTTAAATTATACTCCACTTTAGTTCTTCCTTCACG
>JAGDQP010003184.1:59042-96644 GCA_022664845.1 Lepisma saccharinum
AACTATTTTCCAAAACGTAGCAGAGATTCCATAAAAGGTTACAACCCCTATTTAACATAACAGAGACCTGAAGTCAGTTTCCTGAATTACAGGCCGCCGTATAGCATTTCATAAAAGGCTACGAACTATTTTTCAGCCCTATTTAACATAGCAGAGGGTACGAAGCTCTTTTTCAACCACTACTTAACATAGCAAAAAAATTCCAACACAGCAAAGCTCTTTTTACAACCCTTAATTCCACCCACACCTAGAGATTACACCAGTGCACGATTGCAGAAATTACACAAATACACAGGAATAGACGCTAGTTAACCTAACCCCAATTACGAAGCTCTTTTACATAGCAGCGATTACGAGGACTTCTGAACTCATACCCTACAACCCTGCATACCCTACAACCTAGTCAAAGGTCAAATAGTTAATCCTGTATATCTCGTAAACAGCTAGACATATTGAGATTCTGTTTTCACATTTGACATGAGAGCACTGAGAACTACATGTGAAAAAGTTGCTGACCTAGCGGTGAAAGCTAAAATCTGAAGTCAGTTTGCTAACTTAGCCCCCCTCCCCCTGGTCGTAGAGTAATGAAACTTATATTGCAATTTATTTTACTCCCGAGAATGTCAAATATGAAACAACTTCTTTCTATGTATTGTGGCTTCGAATTTTGTCGAATTTTGACATTTTAGACGCAGAAATGAGAAACTTTCAGATTATATATTATTTGGGCCGGTGATGCCAAATGTGAAATCTGCTTCTTTCTACCTATTGTTACTTCCAAGATATGTCGAGTCGAATTTTGCTCTTTTAGCGCTAGAACTATAAACACCTGAAATTATGTAATTTTGGTCACAGTACTGCTGAATGTTAAAACAATTTAATTCTACCTATTGTCGCTTCCAAGATATGGCCGTTTGAATTTGCCGAAATTTTCGAATTTTAGACGCAAAATTGAGAAACTCACAGACTATACGTTATTTAGGTTGGTGATATTGAATGTGACACTTTTTTTTCTCTCTCTATCAACTACACTTTCCACGATATAGCGGTTTGAATGTGTGAAATTTTGACATTTTAAACGTAGAATTAAGAAACTCACAAACTATATGTTATTTGAGTTGGTGATGGAGAATATGAAAATTGAATTTTTCTTCCACTTACCCTTTCCACAATATAGGAAATTTAAATTTGTCACATTTTCGAATCTTAGACGAAGAATTTAGAAACTCTAAAATGCGGGTTGGTAATGTCGAATGTGACATTTTCTTCTCTCTATTATTTACCCTTTCGAAAATATAGCTGTTCAAATTTTGCTCTTTTGGTCCCAAAACTACAAAACTCGCAAAATTATATGTTATTTGGGTTGCAAATGCTTCCATAATATGTCAGTTTAAATTGAGAAACTCGAAATGGCTTGGTGCTATTTGCTTCTACTTTAGACTACGCTCCTCTCTAGCCAAATTCACAAAACCATGATTGGTTTAACTGTCCATATATTTGCCATGCTGCAGGAAAGCGGGCTAATTAGCACCTTTGTCTCTAGGCAAAAGCACAAAACCTTGAATGCATTTTTTTTAATATTTCGTAGCTGTCACCAGGCTGCAGGAAAGCGAGGTAATTGTAATAATTGCTATGATCACTCGCAGAACTTATGTAAGCAATTAGACACAAGAAATAATATTTTTTTCTATGTTCTTTGACGACAAATACACGTTTGGTACAGAATTTCCTAGATTATACAGACCGCCGTGGTGTTGGAGGAGGTATGAAATGTGAGATTCCACGCTATTTCTTCAAATTGTACTTTAATGATCAGCCTTTACAATTTATTGGTTATAAATGTACTAAAGTTTTTTCAATAATTTACGGTCTCTATAATTTTTTGTTGAATGAGAATAATGTTGGGCGAATATTGCTTTAGGCACTATGGCAGTTCAAATTTTGCTTGTTCAGGCTTTTCACTGAACTCGTTTGGTGCCAGAACACATCAATGGTGGTTGTAGCGAATAAAATACATTGAATCTATTATATAATAACTAGCAAAAATTATTATACCCCTGCAGTGTTTGGTACAAAATATGGAATTTGTTACTGCCAACAAAAAAATGCGTGTGAAATGTTTTCCATTTGCATTGGGTAAATAAGATATTCAAATGCTGTTTTAAGTAGAATTCAGCCTAATATTAAAATGTTTATTGCTTGAACGGCTAAATAAAATATACGAAACGTGTGTGAGATATTTTTTTTACCTATGTTTTAGTGAGTGTTTTGAGAATAGTTGTTTTTACCATTAAAGTACCATTTCAAACAGACGTTTAGTATTAAAACAGTAATATATTGTAGAAAGGAATTAATTAAGTAAAAAATAATAAAAATGAATACCCTTCCTCTTAAGCAATTTTCTTAAATGACAGTTGTGAATATCTATGGTGCTTGAATATATATTGAGAAAAGGGGCACTTTTAAGTAGAAAGCAATTGAAATGAAACACAACTGTATTTGATGAAAAATACATTTTTGAGGTGTTATTGAAAGTTGAATTACACCATAATGGAGAGAGCTTGCTTAGAATTTCTCGGAAAGAAACTTACACAGGTGTATATTAATTAATTAGAAAAAGTTTTGTATTGCACGCTTTGCGACAATATGGAGCCAATGTTTAAGTATTTGTAGCATGTATTTTAAGGAGGAAAAGAATAAATTTACATAACGGTCATAAAGCTCGAAAATCAACATTTAGAATACCTTTGGCATAACTTTAAGTAGAATTTAGCCTCTAAATTGTTATTCTATATACAAGTTTTGGTAAAAGAACAAGCAGTGCTTTTAAATATCAATAAAACGAAAGCTAGAAAGGACTAAAGGCTACTTGAAAAGCAAACTTCCAAAATGTGGTATGCTGTACCCCATAATTTCAATTACACAACATGTCTTTATTTTCTAAGGTGATATATTTATAACTAAAATACTTTTAAAGTACTTACAATTCGCTTTTATAGTATTTGTGCATGTATAAATAAAGATATGTCACTTCCTTTATGGAGCGAAAGGAAGGTATGAATACTCTGCAGCTACGCGAGAAACTACTTGTCGAATAATAGTTAATAATATTACCTAGTTTTTATAGACATTCTTATGCATTTTCAAAACCAGCTTTGTCATTAGCATAAATACAATACAAGCTGTTCAAAGAGTATTTGACTTAATGTAAAGTCTTCAGAGATAGAAAAAACTTATTTAAGTCAATTATTTTTAGTCCACCTATAATACTACCATGACATGTTGGGGTCCCATGAAAAGTCTTCTTCGTCTTCTTCTTTTTCTATGACGCTACAGCCCAAGTCGGGCTCTGGTCTTCCCAAGAAGTTGCCTCCATTCCTCTCTCTTCTTACTGGCGTCCGTCCAGTCTACCCCTCTCTAATTCTACAAACATGTTTGGTTCTATTGGTTGTCTGTCTAAATTATAATTCCCTTGAGAAATAAACAATCACCAAACCATTGAGCGTGTTCTATTGAGCTAGTCGTGTATACCGCCGGCACAATAGTCTAATTATTGGATTCCGCATCAGGACTTTGTGGCTGTTTCTTTGAAATGTGGTCCTCTTTTTTCATGTATTAAGTGGGGGTAGCACTTCCATTTTCGCAAACATTACCCGGCTGTACACTACTATTTAACAAAATATTGACAACATAGAACCCCCTTATGAATTGGTAATAAGGACTCCATTGTTTATACTCTCTTAGAACACTGTCACCTTGTACCGGTTGTCCAAGTTCTAATTCCCAAAACATTCATTTTACAATATTGGGCTTCGTTAGAAAAAAAAACACTTTTGCATGCTTTTGGGTTGCATAAAGGGCACTTTTCGATTGTAGTGTAAAACTATTCAATTAAAGTAACTCACTGTTTAACTTTTTAATAATTTCTATGTGCGTAATGCTACAAATTAAATAATGCAATTCCACCCCTGTTTATAGAATTGGTAAACATTCTTGCGCTTTCTTTAATTTTATAATAAACCTTTGAATGGTGTTTGTGTTTTAAAGTTGGGCCGAATTGGTCTATTATACCATAAAAATATTTTACATACTCTAACATGGTTATTATTGACCATGCGTGTTTGAATATTAATATTTAGGTTTTAATAGTTTTAGTGCTTGTTCAATTTAGTAGGCTATTAAATATTAATATTCCATGTTTTTTAGTTGTTATTTTTTTTTAATTAGCAATTGTGAAAATACATGAAAAGTAGAACTTCTAGAAGGTTAGGTAACACAATTTTAACGCCATAATGCTAAATTATTTTACTATAAGCCGCCCACGTACAAGTTTGACGGTAACCACTCCATATTTAGAAGAAAGTAGTGTTCCTATAATAACATGTAGTACCAACAGCAGTAACAGTATATTACATGTAGCTTGAGCTAAAGTTGCCTGAAGGTCTTAAATAAAATTTGAATTCTATAATCCACGTTTTTAAGTAAAGCGGTATAGGGGATCTAAAACTATATACTTGTATTTTCTTTAAAACAATTTCTTTCGAAATTAAGAATATATCAAAATTCAGAAATAAATTATTCTACAAATATTTCTTGCTAATTTTTTATTGCATGATATCTTTCTTTCTTTCATGTTCGCATTGGCAAAAAAAAAAACTTCTTACTACCTTCCTTTGGCGTCGTACATCTCTAATAAAATATGTTCTATTGTAAATGATGTGAACGTTGTGTTTAAGTCTGTCCTCTTAGTTAAGCAATTCCGTAGTTTACGCCCAATTCCATCAGAAATGTCCGCTTGTTGCTCCTAATAGTTAGTCCCGCAACTGATTCACAGGATGAATACGCTAGATTTATTGAAAGCTTTTGAAATATGTTGGACGCGTGAGAGCATCCTGATTCATATATTGCCAATTCGCTGGCAAGCAAATGCTGATTTTTACCTCTAGCAACAGGAAACGAAAATAAAATACACAAAACGAAATGAAAATGCAAAACCATTCAACAGTATAACGTGAAAAGCAATGACACAGAAACGAAATACAAAAATGATAATTCGAAGCTATTCTGCATTCAAGAAATTCGAACCTATATTGTTTTGGAACTCGGACGAGTGCAAATCTATGCTAAAGACAGAGCCACCTAGTAACAAATTGTCAAAACTGATTTGGGAGACGCGAGATAAAGAACGAGCTATGAGCTTCTGCTCCTCGCTGTAAAACGGCTTAGTATACGTTACTGTGTATTATAATTGTTTTTTTCTGCTGCATTAAATTGATATTTCAAAAATAAAATAATAATACATGATTGACCGTAATATAGAAGTCACTAAGACCGATTTAAATATTTTCCTAGGCTTTTCATTCTAGTTACAAGTTATTTTTTTACGGACTGAGTATGTATCAGTTTTATTCTTATCGAATACGATTCTCTTTTTTCTATATTTTTATTACTATGTCTGCCATGTATGAGAAGTATTCTGGAATATACAAACAAACCACAACTATCAAAGAATCTGAGTACAAGTAGTTGAAAGTGTGTTGTGCACTATGTGTGAACATGCGGTTTGAAATTTTTCATAGTTGCAAAATTCGATTCCAGCGCCTCTAACAAGTGGGATTTACTTTCTTGAAAAATAGTACACTGCGATTCCTCGGGTTTCCTTATCTTATTTATGACATTTAGGAATCTCAGGTTCTGGCCTGGATAGGGGAACGGTGTCGATCCGGGTCCATGTTCACTATGCCCTCCCAACATTTGCCTGGTGTGACTGATGAACAACGCTGAAACAACCTTAGTTAGGATGGTGCGATCTAACACACGACCTGCCGAATGCTACGCCACCGCTCTACCACTAGGCTACAGCGGGCACATATTTAAGGGCTAATGATGCTCGTCGAACATTCTTTCAACAATAGTGATTTGGCTAGGGCTTTCATTGAGGTACCCTACCAGTATGTACGTGGTGAAAATTCTTTTTAGGAGAACTATGCCACATCTCCCTCGGTGTCAGGACTTGACGCCAGCGCTTCTCTTATATAGACCTACATCATTCCCGGGTTCAGTGACATTTGAATGGCAAGTACGAACCACACTACAATTACATTCGATTTACCTGAATGAATTATCTTCCTTTCTGACTTTGCTAGCGACCTCTCTCGCTTTCTTATATACTTTTTTCTATTTATTTATTGACGTGCGGGCGTTCATGTGTGCTGATACCTTTCATATGACAAGATTCATCTTTGCGGGTTTTTTTTTCATATCCGGGATTTCTGTCCACCTATTCAGTTTTTAAGAACTACTTTATTTTAATTTGTAGAGCGTTCTTTCAAATACACTTGAGGTTGTCTGATGTTCCCGCATGGAGATTTATATTACTTGCTTTTTCAAACTGACAACAAAACAGTTGCACGTGTTGCAATTAAAATCAAAAAAACACTGAACTGCTGAACAAGACTATATTATTCGTAAAAAATAAATTACATGTAACGTTTCGACCTTCTAGCAAAGGTCTGATGAGGATCTTTGCTGGAAGGTCGAAACGTTACATGTAATTTATGTTTTACGAATAATATAGTCTTGTTCAGCAGTTCAGTGTTTTTTGCTTTTTCAAGCATGTTCACTTTAGACAATCAGGCAGAACAATACACTGAATCATTTAGACTTGCCAAAAGGATTTGGATGTCCTCATTTCCAGCGAATGCATTTTGTTCTCATTATTTATTCATATATGCTTTAACAACTTCCTTTCCCCTATACATAATATTTTAAGTTTCTTTTCTTTCATTTTTTTCTGACAGGATTTCTTTAACCCGTTCTTTAGAGGATTTCAAGTGTAGAGTGACTGGTAATTTCATCCGAGATTTGTGTTATATCTGTCATCCTTTGTTATTCACATACTCTGATCTGCGTTAATTCCATCTAACCTTACACATAACTGGGTTCCATTGTAAAGCAAAATCACCGTTCCCTCTATCACTGGGCTTTGTTAGTATTAAATTGCTTCGTGTACTTATGTTAGGTTGACTGCTCTGAAAATTCTGTCTTTCATACAAGGGAGACGATATGTAGTTCTATCTACTCTGTGGAGTGGCCCTGAGACTAGATAAACAGACATAGAAAATAATAAAGCGACAGGGTTGAGGAGGGAGTTGAAAACAAGAGGCTAAAGCCAGCGAAATAAAAAGGTCAAAGGACAAACGCTAAGAGGTTTCCTCTGTCGCTTCTACAAGAGCCCCCGTAACAATGTAAGGTCAAATGAGCAGACGGCTCTGAAAATGCATTCAAGACCTGTGTATAAATGTAACAAGCTGACGTAACGTACAGAGTACATAAAATCGTGCTAGTATATAACAAATACAGTCGTACACCATCATTTCCACAAAAGGTACGAATAGAATAATGCATACCTAATACCACAAACATAAAGCGCGAGAAACATATAGGGTGTCAAAAATGTGTCAATGCTATAAAATCGTAAATAGAAGTAATATCATAAAACAAATAGCTAAAAATAGCGAATGGTGTACCACGCAATTAACAGCTTGGCTAATTAAGCAGTAATTATAGAAAATAAGCATTCATCATGGAAATAAAATGGCATACAGCATATAGTCCAAAGGAAAGTACTGTTGAGGGTAAAAAGTAGTCCTATGTATGGACAATCTGTAGAAAAATGTACCTGGGATGTACCGTGAACCAAAAATATGGGTGGTGTGGGGAAAGGACCTTGGAAATATAAGGACAGGACCGCTACCTACCTTTTATTGCACGGTGCTTTCGTCTCTAGGGTACTACTGAGCCTTGGAGTGACTCTAATCTCTCGAAAGTATGCTGCCTCTACCTATCGGGAAAATGACATTCTGTGCTATGTTCGACCGTGTCGACTCACCAACGTTTTCTAATGCACTCAAGAAGTAATCGTTCATCAGCTCCATGTGCAGATCCTAGTACACTAGAAGGAATAATGTGGTAGCATTGTGTCAATGCCTGCGCCACACGGTTTCGAATTGCGTTTGCTCTTGTCGCTTTGCAATAAATTCGCACTTGGTTATTTTCCATAATTAGTCTCTATGCAATGATTCCTCCTCTTTCTTCCTTGGATGATTGTGAACAGTGATTTTCCTTTTCAATAGTCACAAATCAATAATCAACGCTGCAGAAACATTACTAATACAATGTATCTTATTTCATAAATAGGTTGAATGCTCCTGATTACGATTTCGTGGCTGGTGTCCTGAATTCAGAAAATATTGGAAGTGGTGTTGTCATAAGGGCGAAGACATTAATGATGCATGAAGAATATAATAAGCCAATTGAAAAAAATAATGATATCGCCCTAGTTCTGTTAGAACAGCCATTTCAGGAACAGGAAAATATAGGCATTGTTAAAATTGCGCAGCCAGGTAAGAAAAATGCAGTTTAATATTCACATTGTGTCTTCAGTTTTGCTACTTAAATTAGTTTTACATTTGATATTTTATTGTTTTCTGTTTCTACCTCACCCAGGTGTGAGCCCTAAACTCATATGCGTGTGTGTAAGATATTATGAGAAACAGGTTAAACGTCTAACGGTTGTAACATCTAAACGCGAAAACGCTCATACCGTAAACTGATACCTACAAAATAAATATTTTGTATTTTTAACTTGCTCCGGCTCCGTTCATGTTTCCTTGCGTACGAATATCAATCGAATTTGTGTTTCATTCAGGAAGGCTTCTAGTGTTCACTTTTCTTTTGATGAAATATGACACTTTATTTGAATTATTGTTAACGTCGTGAATAGCTTTTAAACTAGTAAAGGTGGTACTTAAATATTTTACGCAAATATGTTCAAAGTGACTCAATTTAATAGACTGTAAATCGAACTAATTCCAGTACAACTTACAAGAAATCCTGCCAAGCTTTCATGCAATCAAAAGTCAATAAAATTGCACTCATGTTAAAGAAACAAAGTAATACTTGGTTATTCATGCATCAAATAGTTCTTACTACCTAACTTGTATTACATAAATTACTATCATTATTATAACTTATCGACAGATAAATTACATATAATCAAACCATTGGGAGATCGAGAATCTAAATAGCTTAAGTCACGTACATCTAAAAATTACAATCATGGAAGGAAATTTTTCTCTCTTCTTCATTAAATGCTAAAATAGAAATTCAATATTTGTATCGAATAAAGCATAAATTATTTGGTGTATTTAAAAAAGTATGTTCCTTCAGAAATTACATATATCTCTAATTATATAACTGACTTAAGTACCTATAATACACAGCACAAATTTTGTAAATGACAAAATTTGAAAGTGACATATGAAGGTATCTTCTGTCCGGAGATATATCTATGACCCGAAGATTCTTTGACAAGGTGATGTTTACTATTGCCTTCCATATGTTAAAAATGTCATTGATTCATTACCTAAGTACGTTGTCTAATTTTTTAAATGGGCTCCGAACCAACCATGTTTCCTTCTAGATTTAATTTTCAAATTGAAACTAAGAAAAGAATTAGAAATCTGCGAACGAGAACTGAACAAGTTCACTTTTACTGAAATGTGACTTCTTCCTTTGAGATTATCTTTACCAACTGTTAGAGTGAATTTATTCAAAAAAAGAAAAACACGCTGTTCCACACGCATGGGCATGCCATAAGAATCTTTCTTTTTTCTTTTCTTTTTACTTTTTAAAAAGATGGATGTCAGGGCCTCTCTGAATCTATTATGAAATTTGATGATAAACTTCCAGTACTACAGTACTAAAGTATATTTATTGAAAATCCCAAAATTGTTTTCAACTACATATAAAGACTAAGTGTGTTCTTACAGTATAATTGCTGGTGTAAGGCTCACAAACCTTAACGGAAAGGAAGAAAGATTATTATTATTATTTTAAATTACAGAAAAAGAAAAAGTTGTCAAAACAGAGTGATTGATGAGGAAATCTAGAAGATAGGGGAGTATAGGAGAAACGAGAAGCATTGTGAAAGTAAGAGCAAACTGGGAGATAGTGCTGGGCTATTCACACTCAAGCAAGACATTGTCTGCACGTGAGTTGAAAGGAGGGAAATTGATGGTGTGATAGGAGTGGGTAGAAGTAATTTTGTATGTTGAAAGGAATTGTGCTACAAGTAGGCACAGATGAAGTAAAACCAAGTGGAAATAAGGTATAAATACTTTCCCAGTTGAACCCGTCTATGTATATAATCTCGAAAATAGGAAATTAACATCTGTGATTTTAATTAATATAAGGTAGGTGATTACAATTGCGCAACTCAAAAAGGACCCGGTCAGTTAGTCGACAGACTGTTCGTTGACACGATAGTTTGTCCACAATCAATAGGACGACAAGAGCAGTTTGTTGACACGACAACTGGTGGACAAGGACAGTTAGTTGGTCGACACGACAATTGGTCGACATTACAATTGGTCGACAAGGACAGATGATCGACAAAAGCAGTTAGGCAGCTCGATAACTGATCGACAACGACATTTGGTTCTCATGACAATTAGTCGATAAAACGATTCGTCGATAAGGACAGTTGGTCGAGAGGACAATTTGTCTGCAAGACCTTTTGGTGGATACGAAAATTAATTGACTGCAACGTTTCACAAAATACTCCCCTTCAAGGAAATAATTCCAAAATCATTCATATTTTCCTTGCGTTTCAGATA
Source organism: Lepisma saccharinum (assembly GCA_022664845.1). Taxonomy (NCBI): domain Eukaryota; kingdom Metazoa; phylum Arthropoda; class Insecta; order Zygentoma; family Lepismatidae; genus Lepisma; species Lepisma saccharinum. The sequence continues at coordinate 69,722 of JAGDQP010003184.1, forward strand.
TGCAATATATATATATAATTTTATTCAGTCGTTTTCTATCCACTGCTGGATGAAGGCTTCCCCCTTTCTTTCCACATTTCTCGGTCTACTGCTATCCTCATCCATGTAGCTCCTGAAAAACGATTGTTATATTGTTCTCAATGCATTTGCTGTTTCCTTGATAATGTGAATAATTTTATTATCTTGTTTCTTGCAATTAGTTATCTTTCTTGTCAGAGGGTTAAGTACTGTTTAGCTTTGTAAGAAAACAATTCATCTCTGAATCGTGTATATTGTTCTTCTCCAATTTTCAAGCAGTTCAATTTCAGGTCTTTTTCTTTCGCTGACAAATACTTTCCTGTTCCAAAATTGAAAATATGATAATTTTCTACTAAGCAGAAATGATTATCTCTCTCAGAAATAAATGCTACCAGCTTTTCAACACACACATTATCATTTACCGTGGTGCTATCAGAATATTCATGGTGCAAATCTGATTCATCGTTCACAATTACACCAGACATCTTCATGAAAAGCATGTTCATAGAGTGTGTATCATGTTTGATAATATCTGGCAGTGCCACAACTTCTTTTCTTCGTGTCATACCAATGGTAATGCCAGGCCAATTTGCTGGTTTGTTGTAGCATTGTTCCAAAGCCTGATCAATGTCAATGCTACTAAATTTCCTGTTCCCATGTTGCACAACAAATCCGCCCTTCATGAAGTCTTCAATGAGATTCGAATTGCAGTCTTCATGATAAACAGATCCCCATCTTGCATAATTTATCTTACCAAATACAAAAAATAAGGTCAGTGCTGTTCTGAAAGCTGAAATATGAAGTAGCCTGTTACTCTCCCTATCAGCTTTTATAATGTTTCTTAATATGGAAATAGTTTTTGAGAGAAAATTACTCCAATAAGCAAACATAGCTGACTTCTCCTTACCTTCATGTGCAAATGCCTCGAAATCCGTGTGGAAATCTTCCATCTCCTTTAGCACTTTCGATATTTGGTCTGTAGCTTGAAGTCGGTCCTTCTTATCGTAACATCCTTGGAGCTTTTGTATCTGGTTGAAAATGCTTTTGCATCTGTTTTCATCAATAGATGTGAAAAACCCCATCAGTTGAAACCGTTGCAAAACCTCTGCAATAATGCTCATTCCTCCAACTCCTCTAGAATAGTGGTGTCCCTTTAGAACATTTTCAATAACCTTCGGACGAAATACTTCACTTTCTGTTAGCGCTCCTTTGATACCATTGTCTTCCAAATACTGTCCTTATGGAAAGAACCAAGACAAAGGAAAATATTACTGAATGTAGACGGAGACCACAATTGTATTTCCTTAGCAATGCGGCAATGCGGCAATCACTCCACAGTGAACCACTTTCCTGTTGTACTTGCATCATTACATCTTGAAAATTTACCATAGTTGTGTAAATGAAAGAAGCGTTGGTTGTAGGATGAGGAAGAATTGGAGCACACACATAGTTAGTTCTTGGCAAATTTCTTTCTGTAATCAGTGAGTTGAAGAAACTCCATGAAGGTATTCTAACATTTTCTGAAAATCCTTGTTTCGGCATGTTCATTTATGTTAAAAATTGTGTTAAATACCATACACGATCATCCTTCATTGCTGAGGTAGTTACTGCATTTAGGTCAGGTGCATTGCAACGAATGAATGTAGAATCTATTCCTCGTCGAACCTTTGGCCTCTTGAATGGTATAAGCTTCTGATAAGGAAGAAGATCGCTTTTTCTTTTGACGATTACTAAGAGAAATTTCAGCATTTGGTGGAATCGTTCCAATTTTAGGAATTTCATCTTGTAATAAAACCAATACTGTATCATGAGAACCACCGATACCAGATGCTGTGTTTTCCTCATGGTCAAAGTTATCCATTGATGCTCGAACTGGTATATGTTTTACAATTTTTGAATGCAATGGAACACGACAATTCTTTGATAATTCAATTAACTGAGAGGCAAAATTATGATTCAACCTATGAAGTGTGTCATAGCTTACGCAGAGTCCATGGCGATTAAAGGATGTTAACATTGTCTTAGACTTACATGTTTCATGTATCGATTGAGCTGCATATCATTGGAAAGGTGTATTTTTCCTCCCTTCGTGATACATGATGTACATTATATAGAAAAGTTACGTTTCCTCTTCTAATCTTTTATGTTCTCCGATACCATCATTGTGTCGGAGAAAATGTCCCAAGTTTTCGGTCGGTTCTTTTCAAATTACTCAAGACTCTTCTTCACGATATATTGTGTATCACAGATTTTATCTTCAAGTTGGAAGTCATATTCCTGAATTTCCGTTCTCATTTGCTGGACACGCTCTTTTATGACATCAAGACTCCAAATTTTATCAACCGTTTTCGATACATTCGTACAAGAACTATAAACAAGCTGAGATCTTGATTTATCTTTTGGATAACAAAACGTTATTTTCTCTCCATAATGTTAGATTAAAAGTCGTTTAATTGTTTATTACTGTTTGTAACTTCATGATTGCACTCGGCGTTTATAAATAGATATAACTATGACAATTCTTATCCTTTCTGGGAAAAGTCCAGCTTCTCTATTAACTTTTGAAACCCATATGTCACCTTGCTATCGTTGATCAGTGATTCATCTCCCTCGAGACTTCTTGTATGAATGCCTAGATGCGTACTCATGCACTGAGTATGGTACAGAAGATCAGCTACAAAAACACTACTCTCATCATTTAGAGTACTGGTTCTAGTAAAAACTTCGTCTTGAAAATGTCTGGTTGCCAACAACAATTTTTATTGCTCTATCTACTTCAGATATGTTAAATAACTTCGCATCACCTTTGTATTTCTTATTACCACAAACAACACATTTATCACTTGCAGATAACTGTCGAATACAATTTCCCTTTCCCACACTTTCACTGTTTTCATTTTTGTCTTCTTCACTTGTGTTTTGAACGTTTTTCGTTCGTTTAGCCTTCAAACTGCTTTTACATCAGTCCATATGATAAACAATTTCCCTCTCTTCTTCAAAAATAAGTAAAATAACATAAATTTTACTCTTTCGTGAGGCTTCAATTAACACAGAACGACCATTTTCAGCACTATAAACTCTTTGTAGTTTTCGGTACGTTTGACAGATAATGCATAATTTTGGATCAAATTGACTTATTTTCTTTTTCTTCCGAACTGACGCTAGTTAAACCCCTTCCAAGGTTTTTGGTGTTTTAAATTATGTAGAGTAAGATTCCGTAATCTGCAATTTAAAGAAATGAATAATAAAATATCGAAAATTTAATTCAATACAGATGCTATCGACTACTAGCAACAATTTAAAACTTCAGTCATCATGTAGAAGCCTACATTATAAACATAAGGCAGGATTGGTTCCTGGGTAGCCCATCATGTTTATAAAGATGTTTTCTTCAGTTAATGACGATTAACAAGTATTCTTTCATTGCTGTGATAAAATTAAAGGTGGGGCAATGTAAGTTCAAATGGATACCAACGTCCCAACTTTTGTAATTACGGATTTCTAAGTATGTGATTTTTTTCTAAAGAACTACGATACAGTTACATTTCAAAATAATATGCTCTCATATTTATAATATACAAAGGTTGAGATAAGAAACTTTTTTTTTCTAACAATCCGAGTGTTCATTGAGACTTTAGGGACGAAAATATATTTAAAAATGACGATCTTTTATAAAAATTCAAGTTAACCCCATCTTTCCCTACTTGTTATGTTAAGTTACTGCGTTGAACCTTATATAAATTAATTCTATGGTGCATTGTGATTACAACAAGGGGCTATTCATTTGTCTACTGTAATTACAAGCTGTGTAATGAAACAATTAAGAAACAATAGACATTTAAATGTGAGTGCGCCGCGCAGACATCTTGTCGGCCATATTTTTCGAAATCTCACCATATGCGGAAAGCGTACCCAAACTAAAATTCATACTTAGGCATGAATAAAACATGATCTGAAGTCAAACTCTCTATACGCCATTGTGCCAACGATCCCCTTCTGTAGCGCCTGCACTAAATATGTTTTCGAAATCTTTAATTAGATTATATTCTATTCAAATCTGAAAAATACTGTACGTCAGTTCCCTAATCATCAATGGCAATTGTTAAGTGATAACTAAAGACCGTAAGTTATGGCAAAATACCATAAATGCCATATTTTGCTATTTTAATAAAATCATTGATAAATACCATTTCTTAAATTAATTGCCTTGTTTGCCATTTCCTGGCTGCTGCTTCTTTTCAAATTTTCCATGGAACGGGAAACGCATGTCACGTTGCTAATGGATGGCTAAAGTCTTACGACAGATCCGGCAGGTCGCCATGGTAACCCGCCATGTCACAGTCTACACAAACATGTGCTTAACAGGAGGTTTTTAGTATTCGGTATTCAACAACTCGTTATGGTTTTGTGCTTTGTGCATTGTCATCATTACAATGAAAGAGATTCGTGTTGCTTTTTCTGTTTCCAATGAACTGAAACTAGAAGAGAAAGTAGAAGTAGCCAATTACGTAAGTAAACCATTTTCTCGCAACGTCATTGAATGCAATTTTGAATACGTTGATATGACTAAAAGCGTAATTCATCGTCAATTATTGAGTTCTTGGTTTAAAAAAGGTGATAGTTATATCTAAGAAACTTAAATTGAGGTTGCTAATTCGGTTATAGTTAAGGACACACACTCAAGAAGATAAATAGGAGTGCTAAAACAAAACCCTTGCACCCTATGTACAGCTGCACAAATTGATATTGTAGGTAAAGTATACAAGGTATAGCATAAATCAAGATTTCGAAAGTTAATAGTGCCTTTGTATGTTTTTAAACACACAAATTACCGGAATAAAAATTAGCTACTCACCTCAACTTTATATATTTACTGTTCATATGTCCTTTGTTGACTTTCCATCGTATGTGCATCAACTCTCGGTCATTTGTAAGCAAATGTACACTCAGCGAATTAAAATCTGAGCGCACCCTTTAGCAGCTCTTAAAAAAGTCCAGAAATTCAGCTATATGGCAACCTCGCAACAACATGAGCGACCACTCCGCTGGTTTTAATGCAATAAGTGTACAGTATTAGTGCAGTTTTAGAGTACTAATCTTCGTGAAGAAAATAATGTATTGTAAATGTAATCGTGATGTAGTGAAAAATATGTGAATAAAAGTAATTAGAACTATTCGTTTGTTATTATTGGCCATTAAATTAATTATAATACAGCGATGTTGCCACGTCCGTAATCATTAGCGATGAAGTTTAGCTTATTCCCACTTGTGACGTTAAATACGGGTTATGAAACTTTTAACAAATTATACAACAAAGTTTTCATATGTATAGAATCTAACAAAATAGTAGTCAATAGAAGATTAGCTCATAAATGCACGAAACACTATAACTGAAACGAAAATCAGTTTTATATAACGTTTACCTTGCTTTTATTTCAATAAGAGTTGAGCTTGAAGCCTATCTAGCTGATGTTTTCGTGGCCGTGCGCGCTGCGTCGCGTTAATTTTTTCCACTTTTCGTCCATAAAGCTGGCGACGCGAGTTCGAATCCCGAAGCTTGCTCTGCTTTTCTTACAAAGCTCCGTCATCTATGTTCGTATTGCATGGACGTATTAGTTTGATTCCTGTCAAATGCAAAGAAATCTGTCAACGATTACTATTCCTTTAACAAGAGTTACCCATTTCAAGGTTTAGTCTAATAATGATATCAAAGTTTTAATAGTCATATCAAAATGCTTAGAAAGGGGCAGATTAATCGAGGTCATATTCGCTGACGTCAAACTTGAGGTCAGTGGCTCAATATCTGGTTTACTGTAATTTAATCACTTGCATGAATTCTTAAAATGCCGAAGGCTAACCAAATGAAAATGGTCTGGCAATTTTAAACACCAAATTAGAAACGGCTGGATAAATCGAGGTCGCTAAACACAAATTTGAAGTCAGTTGCTCTGTACCTGTTTTTATTTAGGCGCTAGCCTCCATTTCAGGTGGGGGAATCAAAATTAAGAAGTCCAATATTTTAAGGTAGCTAACAGAGAGAACTTACCAGGTGGACAGGAGAAATTAACGGAGCTTTCTTGTTCTCGCTCGATCTAAATCCACATTGTTCTTACCTAAGGAATATCACTGGTTTCTTGATTTTGGGTAAATTATACTATTTTAGAATTGCATTACTTTAAGTAAACTGATATCAGACCGCATTGCATGGACAAAGAAACAATTTCTGAGTAGCAGAATAATGGTTCCAAAATACGAGCTGTATTCCCCCCTACTTTCTAAGGTAAGTTGGAGCTTTATAAATGAGGTTGGTGTATATTATTCCCCCAAATGCATCTAATCAAATGGATAAAAAAAATTACGATTTTGAAAGAAAATTGTATTAGCATACGTCAGGGTTTCTCAACGTGGAGGTCGCGACGACAGAGGGGTGGTGAGTTGTGTGTAAGGGTGTCGCAAGAGAAGATGAAAAAATAAATTTAACTAGGGTTTGTAGGTTAAAACTAATAAATTTCGAAGACGATATTTTTTTTGCCTATTGTTTTTATAATTAGGGTTTATTAACATAATGAAATTTGTTGAATAGTTTTGAATAATGTAATTAGGATGTTTATGATCAAATAACCACGCCAGCAATTTGTTGTTATCCAACGATCCAACACATCAGCTTATTCTTATTGCTTGTTTGCTTACACACTCATTTCGCTTACTTGTATTTCCCCCTTTTTCTGAAAATGATTGTATTCAGATACTGTGTCGATGATTGTATCCTATTACGATTGATTCAAACATTTACATAGTTGAAATTAACACAAAATGTTGACATCTATTTACAAAGTAATTCTTTAAACATTTCATGTAACTGACAAAGGAGGTTGCAAATGAGGAATAAAAATGTCGTGTGCGGGGGTGGAGGTGTTTGTGTGTGTGTGTGTAGTGTATATTCGAAACAGCGAATATTTCAATATAGGTTCTGACTCCTACATTCAGTGTCCAAGAAGATGATACAGTCACGGAAAATGTATTACAGGAACAAGCATCTAGGTTTTTTTTTCTTTTTTTTTTTATTATTTAGTTCCAATAGCTTGAGACATTCGACCCCACATCACCTGTTTGGCCATCAAATAGAAGTTAAATAACTGAAAAAATACTCCCATAGAGAACACAGTAAATATAGGCTCTACACAATAGAAAGGGAGGTATTTTCTCAATATTTGCTATGTATTATTCATGCCTGGATAATTTCAATACATGGAATTCATTTTATATGTCAATGTTCGTCTTCGGAAGATTTCAGGATTATTGTTAACTTTCCAATTACATTTTAACTTCCTGCTGCTACTATGCTTTTTATCCTTAGGCCGTTTAAATAGAAGATTTTGCAGTGCAACGTGCACCTTTCTCTAATGCTCATTTTATTTTCATTCTATCGGAATATATTAAGAATATTCCCTGTATTTTTTTCCTACATGATACCAAGCATTCTATTCCTGGGAAAAGTCCCAGCATATTTCTAATTACCCAGGAAACTCCTGGAATGTGAGGAATTAAAATATAATAATCCTGGAATATACTTATTGCGAGGGACTCATTTTAAACACATGCAGAGAATGAGAAACAAAGTAGTTTAAAAACACGTATATATTCGTATCATAGAACTTTTAACTTTTGCTCTGGAAAATACATTTTAAGAGAAAAAAAAAACAACAGAAAAATAATTTTTCAAATGTTGAAAAAACTTACTTCAGCAACTTTATAGTTTCTTACGTATATTTTCTTCCCATTTCTGAAGGTAAAGTAGAGAACTATTCTTAAAACGCAACTACGAATACGGTGAAGACGTATTTTGTAAATACAGTTGTGCCAATTGCAAAGGAACTCTCCTACTTCAGAACCTACTTGCATAGTTGGACTGGTAGTCATAGTAGCGTGTAAGCGAAGGGTATGCTTTTTATATGTTTTATATAATATATAATTCACAGTCATATTCAATCCACTACTAGATTAGGCCTCTCCCGGAGTTGGTCTACTGCTCCCACCCTGACCAGACGTGTTGGGAGAGGAGATCCGAAGCTCTCAACTGTGAACGCCACTTTCTTTATTCACAGCAGCTCTCCAATTGTCCTTACGATGCTGGGTCAAAACCGAAATTCTGAGTCCTCACCGGGAATCGAACCCGGGACCGCTTGCACTGAAGCTTAGTCGGTAGCGTGCTCGACTTCAGTGCGAGCTGTCCCGGGTTCGATATATACTTCTTTATGCGTATTTTAGGGAAATTTAATATTGATACGTCTATGTAACACCGACATAGATGACGGAACTATGTAGAAAAAGTATAATGTAGTTAAAAGTTTGCCTCTGTGGGTAGGTTCGAACCAACTTCCTCCGCTTTGTGAACAAAAAGAAAAGAGAATGAATACGACGCTACTAGTACGGCTACGAACCATTCTGGTAGAACAAGCTTCGAGCTAAACTCTTGTTTCAATGTAAACAAAGTGAAAATTATATAAAGCGCTTTTTTGTTTAATTTTCCGTGTTTCATGTATTTATGATCTAATCTTCCATTTAATGCTATTTCCCTAGATTCTTTACATATAAAAACTGTATTCTACAATTTGGTAAAAGCTTTAAAAAACTAGTTTAACGTCCCAAGTGAGAATAAGTAATACTTCATCCCTACTGATTACGAACGTGCTGATATCGTTGAATTAAATTTATTTTATGATCAATAATATTGAAAAAATAACTTTCTTTAATATATTTAACCACAGAATATGCTTGTCAGTAAAGGCTAGTCGATTTTCTTCAAATGTATTTATTGCTTTCAGGTATCTTAGGCTCAGATCGGAGAAGTTAGTAGCTGTAGAATCTGGTTTAACTAGTAAATCAATATTTGAAAACAGGAGAGTGGATACTCATGTTTCGCGACGTTGCCACATAATTCATATCAGAACTTAGTTTGTTTAAGAGACCAACGAGTGGATTTCATAAACATTATAATAAACAACAAATAAATAGATTACGATAAAGAAAATCGTGTCTTGCAGAACCTAACACGTGTCTTGCAGAGGAAAACATTTAATTTTGTAATTTAGGCTTTTGAAACAGACCGCTCATTTTATCATTGGTTGAGTGTACATGTTTGGACTACACAGCATTTTTTTACTCTTTCAATAAGTTTTCCCTCGTCACCGAAATAGTCAACAGTTCGAAAAATATTAACAGCCATTTCTTCCACAACCGATTTTCTACCTTTCTGCTATCATACTTACTGTTTGTTTAGACTTAGCCTGCTCCGTTGTTATGGTAACCAACCGCATGTGGCGTCAAGACGTTAGTTCTCCATTGTTAGGGCGGAACGCATTGTCAGTCAGTGAGATAATTAATTTAATGTTTCTAGTTGGCCCGCTCGAGGGCTGATCACCGTATTATTGAACAACCGAGTGCCACAAATTCCTGGAGAAAATAAAGTATTTATCAGTTGTTTGAATTTACTTTGGCCTGATGGAATAAAAGATGACAATGTCCTTCTCTCCCTGACTGATGACACAACGTATATGAAGAAAACAGGTGAGGCACTGGAAGTTATTTTCTCCCAAAGGTTACATTTGACGTGCTTGGCACACGCCTTACACAGATTTGCAGAAGCAGTTCGTGCATTGTTTTCGGACATTGACAAGCTTATTTCAAATAAAAGAAGATCTTTATTAAAGCACTTCTGAGAGATTGCAGCAGACATAACACTGTCTATAATCCCAGTTTTGACGAGGTGGAGAACATGGTTGGAAACAGCTTTTTAGTATGCCGAGCATTTCGACAAAATCAAGGAGATCGTTAATGCATTTGATGAAGAGGATTCTTCTTCCATTAGGATTGCTCAGGAGTTACTCGGACAGACATCTGTGAAGAATTCACATTCAACTTTTGAAATTTCTTGTAGATACAGACGTTAATCATTTCCCTGGAGAAAAAAAAATCTGGAATTTGTGGCTGCTATGAGTGTGTTTAATGGTGTGGTGAATATGTGTCTAATATTCCCGGTGAGAAAGCTGAAGGTTTGAAGAAAAATTGTGGCCGTCTTGTTAGTGAAAACCGCGACTTGAGAAAATTCGATCCATTTCTAACGTTTTGGAGGGTAGGAGCACGGTTCATTTGGGTTTGGATCCCATTGTTGTCTCGTGCTTTAAATATGCTCCTCTCACATCTGTAGATGTTGAAAGGTCGTTTTCGCGCCTCAAACGAATCTTAACAGACAGGCGACATAATCTAACGGTGGAAAATTAAAAAAAAAAATCATGTTATTTTGTGCAACAGGAAGTGAACTATGTGCTCTGTAGCAGGACTGCTTACCCGAAAGCCAATTATTAGACTTTGTTCTGCAAAGACGCATGCATAAGCTTATTTTTGTTGAGCTTCTCTTGTGATACAAAAATTGTTAATAATTATGTGCTATGTACTTAAAAAAATGATTTGTCTTCTTTATTGATAATTCCAAGATTATAAATTAAATTAGATAGAATGATTATTTTATTAATCTTTATTTTGTTACGATTTCACGACTTCATTTTATTCATCAATCTGCGTCATTATTAGAGATTAACGAAAAAGCTTCTTTTTTTTTCACTAAAGTATAAATGAAGTCTTAAAAGTAAAACGAATATGCCCATTCCTGCCACATAAAGTGCCATTTCTTAAATTTATTTTGCCATTTCCTAGGGCTATTTTTGGGAATTTGTTTCGCCATTTTGCCTGCCATTCTTGGTGTTTTATTTTGCCATAGCTTCCGGTCTTTAGTGATAACTGTTACAATATGATTAGCATTTCAAAATCAGCTTCCTACAACTAGACCACTGAAAGAACATGCAACGTATGATATTGTTTTGTTCGTTTTTCCCATGTAAACACATCTGCTACTAGCTGGTTGATATCAGACTATTTACGTTGTATCGTTTAATGCATGGTTTTGCAAATGTTTAGACTGAAATTCTTACATTCACCGTTCGTTCTATCAAGTAATATTACAATTTTTTTAATATTTAAAATTGTATGATTATATTGTCTGTAATGATTATACCAACGAAGAAGAACATTCGTTAGCGCGTTTGCCTTATAATGAGGTCTTGGGATCGATTCTCGGTACCGAGATTTCTGATCGGGGTTCTCTCTGGTTCCTCGATCACACTAGGCAAATCCTGGGATTATACCTTGAATAATACAATGGCACAACAATATAAAAAATTAAAAGACGAAATAATTAAGAAATTATGTTTTAACTTTTGTTCTGTACTTATGTTTGAAATACATTTGTACAATATTTTAAATATATGAATTTAAAAATCATTGTTTCAAGTATCGGAGTAAACTTATTGAAAAGGTGTGTGCCAGGCATGATTAACGGAAAGTTTATTGAAAAAAATAATTAATTTTGTTTGGTGCTAAGACAATAATTCTGTGGTTGCATGAAAGAACGTAATAGGTGACATTAAAAGAAAATTTTCTCCCCCAAAATTGTTTCCACGTGCCAAGCTATCTATCCTCTCTAAAAAAAATAGTTGTTCGGAATCAATATTTGTTTCTACCGAATATGGCGTTTCTGTACAATCTCCTGTGCGGGACAATAGTTGCTCCGATTGATTGACATACTAAACGAGCTGAGCAGCTTCTAAGACTGGAGGTTCATCATTCCATGTGAAATCAATACACATTTTAACAAAATTCTACCTCACCTCAGATTTCTATGATTCTTAGTTTATTGCTAGGAACCGTTGAGAATATTAAAACTTTTTTTTTTTTTTTTTTTTAGAATTTCTGACTCACTGGTTTTCGGTTTATGAGAGCTCAAAAATTTACAAAAAGTCCCGTTTTCCCGTTTTCCGTTACAAAAGTTCTTATTACTCTGCAATGGTTGCTGCTAGAGAGCTCGGAGAGGGTTGATTTCTAAGCTCTTGTTATAAGCTTTCATTTGATATGATACGCTATAGGGTGGCGGTGGTAAACAATTTTCTATCCTAAAAAATAAAACAAGAAATCGATTTCCTCAAAATCGAACATCTCGTTTCTTTGTTGTTTTTTTAATTCTTAAATGTTGGTCATACCTCCCTACACCTACCATGAAAATTGCAACTTGGGACAATAATGGGATCGTGAGATATGAAGTACTTTCTTTATATTTCTGGGGAAGAAAAGGCATTAACTGTCCACATTGTTTTTTGTCATTTTAGTCATTAATGCCTTCGGCCCGTCCCCAAACACCCGTGCGCCAGTCGGGATTCAAACCCGGAACCCTAGAGTTGATAGCCTGACGCCTCAGGCCGAATGGCTACCAAGGTTGGCTCCGTATGAAGAATTTAAAATATTTATGACCTTTAGCGGGAGGCATCTATGGTTCAGGCTGGGATACGGAGGGGAAAGGATGCAGTAAGAAGTCAACTATAGAGCTAAAGTTTAATGTAACAATCAGATATTTGCCTGCTGCGACTGACGAAAAACAATAGTTTCACATTAAGAATATTATTTATTATTGGAACCAGGACCAGGATTAGTATCCTGGTTTTTGAAGCTGAAGACTCGGATCTGATACTTGGAACCGGGTGCCCGGATCTGAATCCTGAAACCCTGTACAATGATCCAGGATTTGATTTTACGCCCAGAAAAACACAACATAACAAATTCTAAATTTTCATTGGCTGAAATTTTATGCCCGACGTCACTGTTTTACTGTGACTGTTGAGAGCCGTTCTTTCCATGCTCCACGTTCCGGTTCCAGATATTATTTATAAAGACAATTAGGCCACTACATGTTTGATAAAAAGGTGCAGATGTGAAAGAGGAAATAAATTTTGGAAGTAAGAGACAAACAGAAAATACAGTAAAATGGAGAAAATCGCACAGCACTTTAAATTTATATGTATACATAAGAAATTAAGAAAGATCTAAAATTACAAATATGTACAAAAGAGGACAGGAAAGTTCGTTGAAGCAATTTCAGATCTTGAATTATGTAACTTACCGAATGGATAATAAAAAAATAATTATATGGGCGGTAACAGCATTACTGATTGGAGCAAGGACTTATAGAAAATGCAGAGCACATTATTTTCAGAAAGAGTAACGAAATATTATTTGGAAGTAGCTTGCAATAGCCTGTAATATATATAATTACTTTTATAACCTTGGACGAAACAAAGTTAACATAAATACAGGAATTCTGCCAGGACATTAAGTTTGTGGTAGGGTAAGGGTAAACAAAACTTAGGGGCATAAAATTAAAATGACCAAAGTGTAATGTTTGCAACGTGTGCCGAAGTATTGAACCGCAAATAAAAACGCAAGTGTCAGTCATGGAAGTGTAACATGAAATGAAAAAGACGAATGAAGGTGGAATTGTTTGGCTGCTTAGGTGTTGCGGTTGCCCACATGAAGTAAGTTTTAAACGCGATGTGCGTCGTTTATAATGAAAAAAAAAAAATCTGACTTTAACTAGGCTGTTTTATCTCGCTGATGCTTGCTCGAAACTGAGTCCGTGATTTTTGTAGGAAACTATGTGTCATTCATAACGCTACTGTTCAATCAACTCGAGTCCGCCTTTAAAGAAATAAAAATGACACGGCTTTTCGTACCACATATTCGATTGATGGCTATCATGAAGTGTTTACAGAGGTGTCTATATGTTGTGTGTGTATACAAAAGCAATATGCAGCGTAGATATGGAGCGATACGTGGCTGACCTAATCAAGATTTTATCCTTATGAACAGATACAAACATTCCCGCATCCGGAGTAGTAGTAATGGCGCCACTTCGTGTAATGAAAAATGAAGGTCATTAGATAAATAAATCAGTGGAATGGAAAGTAATATACGAGTTTTATTAGGTCTTCCCTAGACAGGGTTTTTATATTTTAGAATTTGGGTTCCCTTTATTTCATGGCCTACGGGCGGTCCGGGTTCAAATCCCGGCTAGCATACTGGAGACTTTTCTCGCAGTGTTCCCATGCCTGGCGTTCTGAGGTGCACTCAGCCTCATATCAAATTGAGTACCGGAGTGTCCTTGGTACTCCTAGGCACCTAGGGAAAGTAAAGGCGGTTGAGCGTGGGACAGACCACCCCGCCTCACCTAATACTTTATTTCAAGAAAATGAGGAGCGCTACCTCCACATTCCCCATGCGCCGTTCACGGTCCGTGCGTATCGTAAAGGGGATAGCTTTTTTTTTTTTACAAAAATGTTAAATTTACAGGAGAATTGTAAAATTTCCAATACGTGTATATAACAAAGGTTTGAAATGCAAAATGAAACAAAGGTTTGAATCACGTAACTGTGAAATAAGAATGAAAGAGCGAGAGATACAAGGGACTATTTAGCTCCTAGCGCGTTGGAGGCAAGCACATTCAGTGTGTGTGTATGGCGCAATGTTTATTATATGTTGACCAATTTGAGTGCGTATTTAAGGGAGAGCTTTCCGTAACACATTTTGGATTGCTGGTTGTCGCTAGGTGTTTATAGAAGTTTCTGTGATAATTATTTGTAAGTAGCACGGGATGTACATATAGCTAAATAGTTTGTGGAAGCTGGGGGCCATAAAGTTTTTAATTATACTTCTATTGGGACTAGTTCCGCAGAGGTAGAACTTTCGTTACACGAATATAATACTACTTTTGACATCTGATAGTTGATCAATTGCTTTGTACAAATGTTGCAGATTCGTTGCATCGACTTTGTTGATGTTAATTCCTCCGAATTTCACAATTTACATGCATCCATACAAGGCGAGCGGCCATTATATATAGTCCGCACATGTCTGCTTTCAGATGTCGATAAAGATAATATCGGAGGGCGAGAAGATTCATGCAGAGACGCGAAGTAATGTCGAAAGAGCGAAGGCAGGTTAGTTAAAGCAAGTTAGTTAAAATCCATTGCAACTTGCATCTTAATGTACACTTTCTAATTCCCTACCTTAGGAAATATTTATGTCAATGCAAAACATTCCTCTTCTACGACTCCCTTTCTCTTTATTGTGCATTAATTCGATACGGCAGTCACGGCACCCTTTACATTTTTTTTATTATTCACGAACTCCACATTCCTTTAACCGTATCATATGTTCAGTAAATTTTACCTTTTGTCAACCCTTCTACGGATTTTAACCCTTTATTTAAATAATAATTTCAGAATTATCATTACTACGAATAATGTTTCATCCATATAATATGATTTCAATGTCACTTGGAGGAATATAAGAACACTACACAAACGGGAGAAAATAAATAAGTGAGTGTACATTCTCTCAGAGATAGACGAATCAGTTCACTGATTTGTCATACTGACGGGTTATTTGCTAACTTATATTATTGTATTTTACATGCTATTTGGTAGTTCATGTTGCGCTAAAATAATCAAACCTGACAACAAACTCTCACCTTTGCCGCCCTGCATCATTATGTTTCGTAAAGAGTGCCTGTTGTAGCCGCCTTTGAGTCATAACTCTATAATTGTGTACATAAGTGCGCAAAAATAACAATCCTACTTCACCTATAACGCACCCTTGCTCATTCTTTATTACTGTATTTTTGTAAATAACACCCATTGGATCTGCCTTTGGGACATAAAATAAACAGTTTCCTAGAATCCCAAGCAAAAAAACATTGAAAACTGAAGTGTAGTGATTTTCACAATATCGTTATATATAAAAGTAGTCAAGTGTAGACGCGGAAAAAGGTCTACAAAATGCGTCTGTGGTCGTAGTCCTTAATTTGTGAGGTAAGGGTGGGTGAAAGAACTAATGTTATGGGTTTTAGCATTATGACATGAAATAATGCCTGACCTTCACTTGCACTATCTTTACGGAATTTTGTTTTGTCTGCGTATAAATAAACCCTCAATTATACCAGATAGTCTTATACTGTAAAGTATTATTTTATTCCATCTTGCGATATAAATGTTAAATTCTGTGTTAAGTAATTCAGTTGATGTGCAATTCCTGAAAGCAAATTTTTCACGAAGCAATGACTGTTATTTGAATCTAAGACAGTTCCGGTTCACAGACTACTCGGAACATGTCACTGTCTACTCTTAGCAACCAATAGAAACCCAGGAATCACTTCCGTTGTGGTTTCTCGGGCGCAAAATCAAAATAAGCATACGGGTACCCTGTTCCAAGAACCAAATCCGAGTCTTCAGTTTCTATTTCCAAGATACGAGTCCTAGTCCCTGTTCTACTATTACGTGCCAATGTGTTCATCCATATTATACACCAGTTCACAATAAACTAAACTTAATGTGGACCTAAGTGTTTCCTCAGAGGCCCAATACCGGTACTAGAATAACGTATCATCCACTACACATTTATCCAGTAAGTGAGCAAGTGTTTTTTTTTTTTTCGAATTCTCATGGTTTCGTTCCCGTGTACTGCATTCTTAATTTGTTTCGTATCTTTTCTGTGTTCATAATTAACGCCGTTTTCTCTGTTTATCTTGCGCTAGCTTCCATCTTAGACGAATCTTCTCATTTGTTCTGCAACGTGTTTTTCCTCCTCGGTTTTTACTCTGGGAAAATAGATAAACTCCACGTTATGGCCGCAGCTTCCGCGCTATAAGTAAGGCTCTATACCCTTTATTTCCTTGCAAACAATTACCACACATACTTCTATAAACACCTACCGGCAACCCAGCTTCCGAAAAGTGCTACGAAAAGCTATATGCCATTATCATTTTGTTAATATACAGTTCATCAACATATAATAAGCATAGCCCCGTGAGGAGTTATGGCGAAACTTCGTGTATTTTGCCACAAGAAACGCGGACAGTATCTCGGGCCAGTCAAGAGGGGTTAGTTGATGTCAAGTTCGACACTTTTTATTATACAAGATGTACATGGAGTTCTAAAAAATGCATGTATTAACCCCCAACGCGCAAGAAACTAAATAGTCCCTAGCACCTTTCCCTATTTCTCTCTCATTTTACATTTTAATTTCAAAACAGTTACACTTAGGATTTGAACACTTCTAGGCACGTTAGGAATGTTACACTTTTCGTGTAAATTTTACGTTTTTTGCGGCCCATAAAGTAAAGTAAAGCGGAACTTAACAGGTAGTTCGAAGTACATGAGCGCGATTTCAAGCAGAACTCGGCTGCATGCACTGCCGTACGTGTTGATACTCCCCTCGATTCGCTCGCGTCGCTGCGCCAAGAATCCCACGGCAGGCCGCGCATCGAACTTGAGGAGTTTGGAGGAACTGCGTCTTTTTATCACAACCAGAATCTGCAGTGCACTGCGCCACATGATGCAGATATTCCCTCATACTCCAGAGCGCTGCGTCCGAATGGGGAAACTTCCACATTCTGCCTGTATAACATGCTCCTGGCAGTGCTAACGTTTGTGACGAGTAAAACTCGTGGGACACGCAGGAGTATTGGAAGTTGGCGCGAGGAACTAGGCTCATCCATATTCCATTTCACCACTTTTTAAGTTTGAAGGAGTTGACTGGACAGTTTGCACCCCTGGTGCTTTTGCTCGTATTTCGCAGCTTTTTACAGTTGTGTAATGTATATACTCGCTTCGCCTCATTGGGGCGCTGCCCCCAAAATTCCAAGATGGCCTCGCTGGGGCGCACCCCTTTATCGCAATCAGGCTCCAGCTGGGAACTGTACCCTAGTAGGGGAGACGAGCCGAATTTATTCTAACCTACTCGTAATGGTACACCTTCATACCAAATTTCGTTCCTCTAGCTTCAGTCGTTATAAAGTGGGGCTTAGGCGGGCATTTTGGATAAAAGATGGACACATTTTTAACGTTTTCTTATATTTTCGTGACATACTCGTGATGATACACTGTCATACCAAATTTCATTTCTCTATCTCAAATGATGTGAAAAATGGTATTTCAGCTGCCATTTTGAATCAAAGATGGTGAATATTTTAAAACGTTGTTATGTTTTCCTAAACTACTCTTGATAATACATCATTATGCCAAATTTCGTATCTCTGGCTCAAGCAGTTGGAAAATGGATTTATGACGCCCGCCATTTTGGATCCAAGATGGCGTCTTTAGAGATATTTTGTAATATTTTCATAATATACTAATAATGTTGTACTGTCAAACTAAATTTCATTATTCTAGCGGCAGCCGTTTAGGCTGTGTCTTCTTTAAAATTTTAGGGTTGGCGGCCATTTTGAATCCAAAATGGAGACTTTTTCAAATTTTTAAAACGTTTTCTTAATTTGCTATCAATGATGTAGTTTCATACCAAATTTCACTGTTCTATCTTTAGTCGTTTAGGTTGTGTATTCTTTGAAATTTTAGGTTTGGCGGCCATTTTGAATCCAAGATGGCGACCTTTTCAAAATGTCGGAAATTTCCTTTATCTACTTATCATCCTCTACCTTCATACCAAATTTCATGTTTCTAGCTTACTCCAAACACCCTAAACAATATGATGAGTGAGTGAGTGAGTGAGTGAGTCAGTTAATGTGCAATTTCAGGGGTCTACAACTAGAACATAGTTTGAGATACGAATATGAAATTTTGTACATCTGCACATATTTACCATATCTCCTTAACGGCAAAAGCTCATATTCCTATCTTTAACATCTTTTTTCTTACGGGGCCCCCAAATCGTCGATTTTGCCATAAACTCTTGTTCCTGTATAACATGCTTCTGGCAGTGCTGACGTTTTCTGACGTGAAGAACTTGGCTCATGCACTGCCGTGCATGTTGATATGGTAAATTGAAAAGTGAGGTTATGTTTAATAATTTTATTATTGTTTTTCATTGTCATTTTATGAATATTATGTTTGCTTCATAATCATATGGATAAACTTCTCTTTTGGAATCCCTGCGTCCACCAGCTACTGATCAATGTGTACGTTCTACACTACTCAGTTCCTTGTAAATAATTCTGGAAGTGGGGTAAAAGAATATTTAATCATCTTGTTTCCATTAGCTTTATTATTTGCTGGCTAAACTTTACTTAATGACCCACAAAAAGATGTAAAATTTGCAGCACAAATGTAAGATTTCCAACGTGAGTGGAAGTGTTGAATTGCAAAATTTAACGAAGCTTCGAGTCATGGAAATATGAAAAGAGAGGAAACTTATTAGTTGGAACTTTTTATATGGTTGCGTGTTGTGAATGAGCACATAGAGTATATGATAAACGTCATGCGCATTGCGTATAATGAACAAAATTTTGTAATCTGACCTTATGTAATTGTATTCACTCACTCGACACGTACATGATTTTTCGTAGAAAAGTAGTGTCATTCATAAATCGAAGTGTCGCTATTAGTATTCACACGCCGCCGTGTTTGTGTGTTCACCAACTGGATTGAGTATTTAACGAAATAATAATGACACCGCTTTTCGTGACACTTTTCGTATTCCTGGCACTAGGAGTTTATAGAAGCGTCAGTAATAATTATTTGTAAGGGAATGAGTGGTATAGTTTGTACACATGGGTCAATAACTTGAGGAAGCTGCCAGTCATCAAGTAAAGATGATCGTTTTTCAATTATCATTATCGTTTGGGGAATAATATGAGTTTGTCTCACAATCATACTGATAATCTTTACTTTCGGGATCACAGCTTTCGTCAACTACTGATACATATATACGTTCAGCACCACTCATTCCTTTGTAAATAATTCACACATAACATCTAGCAACAACTAGAAATCCAAAAAGCGTTTCTAAATCCCATGTATTATTATTATTTTTTTAAATTAACACTCGTGTTGATCAACACATACAAATATGGCGACATGCGCAAGAATACTAACGACCAACTTAATATTCATACTTCATGTTATGAATGACACGTATTTTGATAGAAAAATCACGGACACATGTCGAGTAGGAAAGGCAGTTTAAGTTACCTTAAAACATTTTTTTTCATTATACGCAATGCACCTGCCTTTTAACATTCACACAATGTGCACTCTCAACTCGAAAGCAAATAAAGTTCCAGACACTTTTTTGCTTTTTCACATTTGCATCACTACAACCTTTGTTATATTTTCCGTTTCAATGCTTACACACAAATTGAAAATATTACATTTCTTCTGTAAATTTTACATTTTTGGAGCTCCAAAAGTAAACATCGCGTTTCAACACCACACACTTCCATCATTCTTGTAACTTTTACATTTTTTGGGAGTGCAAACACAAACTGACTTCATGCCCCAGGCAGCACAAAACAAAATTTTTCTTACCGCACCTAACTGAATCTGAATTTAAAAAAAAAGATGTTAAAAAGTTGCGTAGAAGAACTGTGATGTTCTCTTTATGTGCTCTAATACAATTCTATCATCCTCCTCATCGGAAGAGGATGAATCTGAAATCATATGCAACATCTTTCACAGGTGGCAATTGCCAGACTTTTTCAAAAGATCCAGTTAGCGCGTTAACTGGAGGTAGAAGTACGGGTTAATTTAACCCTATCATTATGTCCTTCTAAAACATACCACATTATGACCTGGGGTCCGCGCGGACCCCATCTGTCCTTGAGCGCATTTTCCTTGAATTAAATGTTTTTTTGGACGTTGTGATTTAAGTATTCATTGTTCTAATACTCAGTTATTGTTTAATATATTATTATTGATTTTTTCTGGTTTTATGTTTACTTTATTTTATCCATATTACAAGATTCTGATACAAAAAATGCTATAATATATTGAAGAAAATTATATCATTTTCATATAATTTTAAGAATGTTCTAAATGTAGCATATTTTAACCTAAGCCACTGACTACGAGTATTCACCAAGTTTCTTATCGTTTAATTCACATGTTTTAAATGGTCCCTGTGCAGACATCACATATTGTGTGCTCTTGTTCCGGACAGCAAGGAATATGGCAGCACTTGCATTTGGTCTTTACCTTCCTATCCGAAGAACGTGGACACAGTTGGCACCGCATCTTTTTCTGCTTGTCTTGACTTTTAGTTCCAGCAGATGCAGCTTGTATTTTTGGAATTTCAATTCCCAGAGATTTAAGTGATAGACGAACTCCAGACTGCAGAGCTTGTGGATTCTCAAGTCTTCTCTGAATATGGTCATTGACTAACTCTCTCCCAAGTTGTTTCAGAAATAATCGATGTCTGTGTCGCTTTCCAAATTCCCAATCTGGGAATTTCAAAATCCAAATTATGTATGCAGCTATGGCTGCGCAGTCCAGCATGTTCAACCATAAAATCATAGGCCAGCGGCGTATCTTACGCTTACATGAATACAACCTGCATAAATGGTCAAGGTTGTCTACACCGGATTTTGTTTCATTGTAATGAATAATAATCTCGTTTTTTTTTTTTTTGTCATTCTCTTCATTTATTGCTTTGTCGTGATGCATGGATGAGAGAATTGACCCTGGTTAGTGATGTTTCTTTTTTAGGAACAAAACTAACCAGGGTCAATTTACGATCAAAACAAAGATTGAAGATTTCTCTTCACGTTGGCGATCTTTAAGTAACTCTCTTGGAACTTCTTTTCGATTATGCCGCATTGTTCCAACCTCTGTAGTTTTCACTTTTAATAGATCTTCAGCTAGCTCAGCGCTGGTAAAGAAGTTATCCATAGTGACGTTGCGTCCTTTTTTTCCAAGGGTCAACCAATCGCTTTACAAGATCTACAGTACTATTCCTTCCAACAGCAGCACCATGCTGTCGGCCGACATACACTTCTGCAGTCAAAGGATATGAGTTTTCGGCGTCACAACACCAGTATATTTTTATACCATATTTCCCTGGTTTGATGGGAATGTACTGTTTAATTTTATACCGTCCGCGAAATGCTACCAACTGTTCATCAACGATCAGGTCGTTTCCAGGCTTGTAAAACTTTGCCAGATTATCCAGAAACATTTTCCAGAAATCGCTGCAGGTAGCCAGTTTGTCAGTCTCTAGTCTCTGTTCTCTTGTGACTTCATTGTCGAAACGACAAAAACGAAGCAAATGATGGAAACTTTTCATTGACATTGTAGCACGAAATACTGACCTCCCACTGTCCATTGACCACATTTCTCCAACGCTTTCATTCGCCGATTTGTAAATTCCACCAAGTAACAATATTCCAATACAAGCATATATTTCTGTTTCATCTGTTTCAGTCCATGTCTTTTGAGTTGCAGGATGGGATGTATTCCACTTTGCTATCACTTGTTTAGCCCTTCTATTTGTCTGTCGAACAATAAGATTGACCATGACTGGTGTTATGAGCAGCTTCAGTGCGCCACATTTATCAGAAACATTCTTAGCATCACCTACTAATCCTCTTGTTTGTCAAAAAACATTATGGGCTGCAGTTTGTGTTGTATGAGGATCTCTTGTAGTCCATTTGCGCCCTGAACGCGATTCAAAAATATGAGCTTGATCTTAAATATTATAGTATCTAGCCCGTTTACCACTATTACATGGTTGTTCGAGAGAAGAGTCACTATCACATACACTACCACTATCAGATTCACTATCAGGTTCATAATGCATATCTTCAGTTTCATCCCCTACACCTTCTTCACATTCTGAAGATTCGTCGCAACTCTCAAAATCTATATCATCATCACTCGCTTTCATCCAATGCACGTTTAACTTCTTCTATTGGAACTCCCTTTCGCCGTGACATTTCGCAGCGAAAAACACAGCATACAGATAATTGTTGTTGTTCTTGTGGTTCTTCTTTTTGTGCTTCTTTCATCAAATTCAAGTTCAGTTATTTAAAAATAAAAACGAAATCACTTCAAGAACACTGCAGATGAGGTCTTCACCGCTTCGCAAACAGGTACAAACACAGTCAAAAAGTGGCACGAAATGTTAAAATTATTTGTACCTAGATTGACCTTCTTAATGCTAATAAAATAAAGAAGATGGCCCCGGAAGTTGAAATCATGTGTACATAGAGTACCCTGCCACCTGTTGACAAACTAAAGAAGTTTGTAAATATTCAAAACGTGCATAAAACAATTTATACAAAGGAAATTATACCTTAAATATACCTGAGGTCCGGACGGACCCCAGGTCATAGAAATGTGACATTGAAATTTTAAGGTAAAATTGACAACGCTCGGTTGATCTGTATACAATGGAAAGCTTGCAGCGATTTACAAACATTTTGATTTGAGATGTCACTGAGTATGAACACTCGGAATAGGATATGCACAAAATGACAGCCACGCAAAAGTGCCTGGGGTCGGTGCGGACCCCAGGTCATAATGATAGGGTTAACTACCAGTTTGCTCAGTTTAACTGTTGGTTATGCCTTAACTAGACATTAAAAAACGGGTAAACCACCAGTTAGAGTTTAACTGTTGGTTACTAGCTAACCTGTTCTTTAACCAGACAATGAAAAACTAGCCCTAAAAGGGTTGCAGGTGTCGCGATGTGTATTTTTACGTTTTTCAATATTGCAGGGGGGGGATTTCATCTATGCTAGCTGCCCATTTGTTTTTCATTCTTTTGATTTGTAGCTATTTCTTCGGATGTTACTGGGCGTAAATATATTGTATTACTGCAAATTTTAGTATTCTTATTACTTGTGTTCCCTAGTTTGTTGATTTTGTAGTTACTTTTAATCTGGTCTGAGACAGTTGAGTAGTACTCATTAAAGAGATTCGCTATTTTAATGAGGGTCTTTTATTACTTCATTATTCTTTTTAAGCTCGATGTTTGTCTTTATAACATCCCCATTTATTTCTTCATATGCATTTTACCTACATTTTACACCAACAGAGATTTCGCCTCCTTCCCCCGAAACCAACTTATAAGTACGTGCCTGAAAGCAACCAACTTTCCGTTGTAAGTACAGTAAAAGTAACAGTCCCAATCTCTTTAACTTATTTTCTATAAAGTACCTAGGAGTGGTTACCCAAAGTTCTAAACAAGAAGTACGTACTTTCTTACTGAAGAGAGTAAGAAATTTCCGAAATCTTAAAATTTCCGTCTTTTCTTCAAAGCTGTCAGAATTTCTTAACACCCTGCACAAAGGATATGAAGTATTTTAGTATCGTTGATGAAAATGATAAAATGAATTTTATCGTAAACTACACACACATAACTATCATTTAAAACAAGCACTAACACCTTTCAGAAAGGTAGGGTATTATAAATTTGAAATAAAGTATTTTATTTTCCTTGTCGTTTTTAATAATTACTCAAGATAATGTTGTTTGCTGAATAGTTTTGGATAATATAAATATGATATTTATTATAAATACAGGAAATAAATTGTTATGGTTTGAAATTAAATGCAAATGTTACACAAAATAACATAATTGTGGGTCGCCGGCTAGAAAGCATGGTGAAAGGGGGTCACCAGCTAGGAGGCATGGTGAAAAGGGGTCATGGGTTGAAAACTGTTCAGGAACGCTGCTCTAAAGTATATGTAATAAGAATAAATTTATAAATTATTATGAAATTCACATTCATTTACTGCATAAAGAACTACTTGAATCATGCGTTTTCCCTTCTTTATGTTATTTGTTTCCTAAGGTGAGGCTCCACAGTATAGTGGATAGAGCGTTGGACTCATATCCGCGTAGTACCGGGTTCAATTCCCGGCTGGAGCATCCCACCTTCGAGGTCCACTCAACATCGTGAGGTAAACTGGGGTGTCACGTGAATAAAGACGTGACGACTACTTGGTCTAGAAAGCCATTGATACGCCTTTTCGTGGTCAAGGTGACGCGCAGTGCTGATACCACGGCCGTCACTCATGTGGACAGTCCCACCAACCACGGACAGATGGCGTTGGAGCCGGCTCAGGACTTTTATGTCGGTAACGCTACTGGTTATTATTGTAAACTATAGTTGCTTAGATATGATTTGTCCTAAGTAATACAACATACCACATTTTGAGTTTCAAAAATTATCAAGAATTAACATTAGAATTGCCAAGAGAGAGATTTTTTTTTTTTTTTTAGGAAAATTTAGAAAATACGCAATTACTAAAATCTACAACTTGACCGGTACATGTCCTGCCTGAATTGAGATGAAACTGGCCAACATTGAGGACAATGAATGTTTTCTGCTGGACATCGACGTCTGCCCTCGGATATGGAACGAAGTTGGCCGAAGTTGCCGCACTGGCTGCTCCTCGTTAATAGTGATACACAAGTGGCAAGTTCGTATAGGAAGTTGATCAACAAGCTCGACAATGTAATAGAGCCCTCATTTCTGGTAGCCCAAATAAAACAATTATAAATTGCCTTTAATAAAAAGGCCATATGTGTTCCATTGCGAAATTGTAGACACTAACATCTTTCAGGTTCGTAGATTGAAAACCACTAACACAAACAACTCACACAGAAACTACGGACTGTATATGATGCACAACACCTGTTGATATTTCTGTAAAGTAGGGGTCTATATGTAATAAAAATAAAGTTATAAATAATTATGAAATTCACATTCATTTACCGCAAAAAGAATTTGGTTTACATAAATTATGCGTTTTCCCTAACCATTGACTACACAGTGCATGCGTATTACCGAGAATTATGAGAGTATAAGAAAAAAAAATATATATCTGACGATACGTTGCTATGCCTAACATAGTTACCATCTTTCGACTCTGATTCAAAACAAAGAGAAGAGGGGTAGGTGGCCGATTTTGAACCATGGCAAAATTGCCGTCACTTACCTTATCAGATTTTGGTAATTTGAAAATAAGTTTAAATAACTTTCTTGTGTTGTCTCTACTCGTGTGATAGTAATTTCGAAAATGAACATAGTTTTATTTTTAAGACTAATATCTATTGACAGAATGTATTTGTATATATATGATTTTGGTTCATGAATACTACAAAGTTCTCAGTACTCCTGTAACATATTTATTATTCAGGTTTAATGCAAGATGGTGATATCGCATTGGTAGCAGGATGGGGAGCAACTAGCACTCAGAAGCGACATGTGGGATCAACGGATCTCATGGAAATTGAGTTGAAAGTAATGGACACAGAGACATGTAAAAGCGAATCGGGCTATGCAGACAAATTTATTACTGATGCTATGTTTTGTGCAGGTCCAGTAGAAGAAGAAATAATGAATGATGCTTGTCAAGTAAGCAATGTTTTTTTCTTGTTCTAATCCATTAGTTTGAACTTGTATAAAATTCTAATCAAAACTGAAATATATATCATAACAGTTAATATTCAAGTCTTTGTATATTTGTATTATTACATTAACTACGGCCGCTCAAAGGTAAAGGGATGTAACTACATTTCGCGCCATTTTTTCGGTTTCTTGTACTATACTGTGTATGTATTGAAAAAAGCATATGCATCTCGTGGTTATGTCAGTTTTGGCCTACCTTCTGTATCAAGCGAGTACAAGACATACAAAAGGAAATGTCTACATCAGTTTTGTAACATAACAAAGGTAAACGGCAGCATCTACAAATAAATGAATTCAGCACAAACAACTTTGTATAGTACATCAAATTAGAAATAGTTTGTTGTATGTATCTTATAAGGATCGAAAAGCATTAGCGGCGGATTTAAGGATAAATGAAAGTAAGTGTAATCATCCAATCAGAGTTCTTGAAAATTGAAGTTACTGCTCTTTAATTTTGTTAGGAATGCAGTCTCTGTATATGTCCACAGAGAAATAAGCATGGGAAGCACGATAAGGTATTAATATGATTCAGATACATCGAACATATCACTAGAAAAAAATAATGTTGGTGGATCTACGGAAGGTAATTCTTCCGTCCACACTGCAAGAGAATGATTGTATGTTTTCCGTGAGCATACTTGTAACCTTGAATCTTACATTAGCCGACATGGAGAACTTCATCTTCTGGTCAGATAACTGCGCAGCAACCTATAACTTTGAGGAATTTTAAAAAGTTGATGTCAAAAGCCTCGAGTTAGGCACATTTCCAATTTTACTTGAAATCAAGCGCTCGGTTAGCGGGATTAATTTCATTTAT
>JAGDQP010003185.1:3088-17919 GCA_022664845.1 Lepisma saccharinum
GACCAACACGGCGTTTGACCAACACGGCGTTGAACCAACACGGCGTTGGACCAACACGGCGTTGGACCAACAATAAAATTGACAACGCCCCAGATATATAAAACCTAAAAATATAATAAAAAATATGATCTTAAATTATTTTTTTGAGCACCTGCGTAGAACCAACACTGCGTTGGACCAACACCGGCATGGGACCAACACTTCGAAGTACCGGCGTTGGACCAACACGGCGTTGGACCAACACTGCGTTCGACCAACACAGATTTTTGCCCTGGGGTGTTGGTCGTACGCCGGTTCTTGCTGCTTGAGAGGCTGTTGGTCGTACGAAGTGTTGGTCCAACGACGCATCCCCAATGCCTCACATCTAACGAACCTACTGCTTCGTTTCCGTAATGTACAAAAATAAAAATAAAAAAGAGCAGTCCGCTAGGTAGGAGCAACCTTTTCTTCTTGTGTGGAGTTTGTGCAAAAGGATTATGTAACTATATTTGGATGATAAATTTGCTGTATCATCATGTCAATAAATAATAAGCAAGTTTTCACACCAAGAAACTTTAAACACATACACATCTTCTCTACAAGTAACAATAGAAGGCGAAGTCACGCTGAGAGTTATTGTATAGACTTCCTAGTATTGAATGATGATATCACTTTGTCACTTTGTGTAGAGGAAAATGCAGCAGCATATGTAAATGGATGAATGCAAACCCTCTAGCCTGTTGAACCGAAGTTTTGTTACCCATCGTGAGAAAACGATCTTCAGGGCAGCTGAAAAGCGCCTGAGACTTGAGAACGCCAGCTAGAGGGATGGTTAGCTGTAGCACCCTACAAAAAGTTTGTCGTGGACAGGGCCATTGGAAGAAGCTGATCAACATAAGCTGTTGAAGTACCACAATATGGAGTTAGGTTCAGCACACGTCAGGAACGTATAACTTCAAAAAGGCATTGAGTACCTGCACGTACTCATTTAGTGTTCTCTCACGTGCGTAATACTTATCCGTAGGAAGATAGTAAAGATTCTCATAATTGAAGTACTACACATAACCAATGCGCCAGTGAAGGTAACAGCCCTGCAGAACAGTAATCGATACTGAAAGCGATCAGAACGATGAATCTTCAGATCATTCTGTCTAAGAAAGTACGTTTTTGAATCAAGCAGTTAACTCCACGTTAGAAGGAAAAGTGAATATGTTCAATTAAACGTTTTATTAGTGAATTACCTGTGAACTATTTCATGGAAAAGCCTCGTTTTACGTATTTAACACTACGTATGCACTCGTAATTAAAAGTGATACAGGTGCATCTTTCACAGCTAATATAGAACAGAGAGGTACGAACGATTACAGTAAAATTACGTTCAGTAGATTAACTAGTTTTTTTTTTAGTGTCGTGTAGTGTGATCATGTTTTGGGGACACGACGCACCAAGCGTAATCTGAACTCTATTGTAAGGTACATTGTGATCAGAAAGACGTGGTGCTCTGAACTAGGTAAATGACCATTGATGATTCTGTTATTAACTGTGTCGAGACAATACTCTTAACTCCTGCAAGTTAGGACAATAAAAAATGTGTCTTCGAAACTACTACGATAATAATGTTCACACAGGTTCATATTGTTTTTTGGTTGTTTTTTTTTCGTCAATACGCATAGTTTTATAGGAAAAAGACATTATTGACAATTCATACTTCTCTTCATCTATACACATATGTATATGTTGAGCTCAACTGCGTGTAGAAAACATCACAGGGGAGAAACTTAACGTGAACTTTGCTTCGTTTATTTAATTGTTTGCATCTAATCTTTTAATTGAAGAGCCGTTTGAGATAATTCATTCGTTTGAACTGTGACTAATACTTCAATCACCATATTATTCAAGAAGAATCAGGAATATATTTTGCTTGTAATGAATCACTTGTCCGTTTATGTATTCTTCAGAAATCTGTAATAAACATAGAATCACAACAGTCATCGTCGTGTTCAAGATTGATGATTTGATAATTCCACTGTGTATTAGGGTATCGTTGCTAACTATCGTTTGTCACATACTTTATCCATGGTGAAATCACGAACCGTCATACCATGTCGTGTTGATTTAACACAAAAATGTGGTAGGCATTTTTACTGTGTACATTTGTAACTCGGATTGCTGTTATATCGTTAATTTAATATCCCGGACAATTGCATTCCATACGATTCCATATAATTCGAATATCTGTTATCAGAACTACCCGGATATGTGTATTTCATCGAAATAATAATAAAAAATGTCATGCAAATTATTCTATTTTGCCAGTTTCACAATGCGTTATGGGAATTTTCGGATATCCGTTGTCCGAATTACCTACTTCCGGAAACCAACAACATATTATACGTATATACATCTTCAGAGTAGGTCTACAATAAGAACTATAGGAGTGTTTTCCAGACACTTTACCGAAAACTGTAGGTACCATCCTTATATTCTCACAAGCTCGTTTAGAATGTTAATAATAATTGAAATGAAGCGATCATCATCGTTACAAAGGAATCGTAAACGTTATTTCTTAGCCCAGCAAGCCGGGCGAAGGTGGGGCTGACGGGCAGGCCAAGGTCGGGTTTTGAAAAAAAAAAAAAAAAAACAAGAAGCCCACGTCGGAAGGAGGGGGTAGGTCCCTGTGCCGGCAAGTCGAGGCGACCGACGGTGGACCGAAAAATGGCCCGACGACGAAACGCCACTTACGGGTCGGCGCGGATCTTCTTTTTCCCGACTACTACTTGATCGGGCCGCCGTCAGGGTCGACATTTGGCTTGCTGGGAGTTTTTTTTATTAGTTGACAACAATTATCAAAGCAATTGATTGATAGAGTACGTGGCTGCTTGTATAATCTCAATGATTGCCTCTTCATTTAAATCAATTCAAGGTTAGACAGCTGACTACTCAAACTATAGAATAACGGGAAAGAAGGACTGCGATAAAACTTTTAAGATGATGGTACCCAGGTGTGATTATTGTTATCATTTTTTTTAAGATTCAATCTTATCATTCTGATCAATATTAACAATAGTATATTTTATTGCGATCAACTAACTTCTATTTTCTCTTCATTTCGTGATTGATTCACATAGTCATTTGAGCTTCTTAATCCATTAGTAATTGTTTCAAAATGTTTAAATATTCACTTTTACTCATTACCCTTGCAGCTTGTTCCATTGCAACTGTTGTGCAACAGTGCGGTACGTATACTTTAGAGCAGTAAATAGTGAAACAAATATTGTGGTAATGTAGTGCTAACAAACCGAGTTTCTCGGTTTGTACGAGTTAATTGTAGTGCGTAACACCATGATTTTGAGTCAAGAATTTGGAGGTCGTAGCTCGGTAGAGTTATTTTAGTACAAGTTAGGGACTAAAAGCAGAGGAGCAAGATTTGAGGTAGTTCTAGGAAAACGCAGAAATACATTTTGCAAATGTCGGCTCATACCAATGACAAAAGAAACTTGGATCATTGCTCAAATATGTTTACATACTAAATACATGAAATAGGATACCAAAATTCGTAATCTCCTGATACCAGAACAAATATCTTAAATTATGCACCAAAATCATTCTTAGAGAGAAACAACTCACCACAGTCTTCAAGCTGTTATTCAAGTGCGTATTGTTAAAGTCTTATCAGAACGCACTTCGCACACGTAGAATCAATTTCAATAAAGACTGATCTTCGATGAATTTCGCTGAATCTAATACTTAGCAATTCAAGTAAAGTCCAAGCGTGTTTGGACTAACATTTTAAAGTTCAAACTTTGAGTAAATCTTAAATCAATTGTCACTCTGAAAGTTGGCTGGCGTTGACTATTCCAAGTCGAGTAGACTGGAGATACTCGTGAGCCTAGAGGAGACTGGGCTGCTCGAGAAACTGGAGTCGACTGGGGAAGAGGAAAGGGTTTTTTATATGTAAACTGTAACTAGACCAAGAAGATAACATAATTTAGGAATTTTAGGATAGGGAATAATCGTGAGTTTCTCAAAGTGAGGTGTTTACTTTTTATTTATAGAAAAAAACGTGTCCTGCTAACATGCAGGTGCAGCATGACATCATTCAATATTACTAATATTTGTTTTTTTGGGGGGATAGCACGTTTCTTCTCACTGTCAGGGTTAAATGATGTGTCTTTTCTACGTGGAACGTGTCATATTGAATATTTGTGCTCTCTGTTATATAACCATGAATGACTTGTTCTTATGTGAACAAAGGTTATTACTCACTTATTATATGCAGGTGGTTTTTGTAAAATTAAAAATCGTCTTCGAATGAAGACGTTCGCATGATATTGAAGAGTTGCTATTCATCTTTTTCTCTGGTATTTGTAGGAGCTTAAAAATAAAATAATTATTTCCTAGCATTATGACTAAATGATTTTCAAGCATCGTGACATGAGCCTCGAAACATTTCAGTTTATTCAAATACATTTTACTGACTAATACATTCACTTAATATCTAACATTGTAATGAATATAACAGACCTTTAATTATTTTGAGTGTTTTATGACAGGAGGTTTCCTTAAAGTTAATGTAAATCAAGTATCTCTAAGAAAATGTGGCAGCACTTCCTCCGTATGTGTCTAATGTACTATATTTTTATCGTTGCACGAAATTTCAATGCTACTCCTACAAATTCAAGCCTAGAGAACTCCTGAAGTTCACAACCAATTCAAGAGTTTGATCGTTGCCGATTTTTTGTTTTCGGTTTTCTTCATTGTTGAAAGAACTTCATTGTTATAGGTTTTCATATTTATAACAACAATCAAGCGATTTCAACAATAAACAAGAAAGAAAATAAAAAAATCGCCACGGATAGAACACTTGAATTGATTATGAACTTTCTTCCCTGAAAGTTAGAACTCTCTAGGCTTTAATTTGTAGGAGCAGGATTGAAATTTCGTGCAACGATAAAAATACATTAGATATATAAGGAGATAGTGCTGCCATCTTTTGTTGGAAATCGTTGCTTTACACGAACCTGAAATTATTAACTGCCGTAACCGTCAAATAGGGTTACTTGAGACACCAGGGAACTTGAGAGATGTATTTATATTTTTAAATTGTCTTTGTGGCTACATTGTTGTTCGTCAAGGCTTGGTGTCAATGTAGTGTGCTCTAGCCATGTTGAATTTGAGTTTTATTTATGGCCTTTAGGCATCTAAGGCTCAGGTCAGGATATGGGGAGGGAAAAGGATTCGGGAAGTTGTCGACCACAGCCTACGTTGAAGGTTCCATCCTGGCGTTTGCCTGGTGTGATTGAGAAAAACCTCAGTCAGGATGGTCGGACGCTGTCATTGAATCCAGGGCCTCCTGAATGCTACGCCAACGCTCTACCACTGAGCTATGGCGGTTCAATGCTTTTGCCAAGTGTGTACGAAGATGGTAATTTTCTCCCAATTACTACTTTATGGTCAAGATTGATTTGAGATAGGAAAAAAAGATATAAAAAGACATTTGGGGCTAGCACGGAGACTGCACGAAGTGTCAGAGCTCGATTTGCATGGAACTTGGTACACATCTAGGAGGCAGCATTGTATTAACATGTGTGTATATTCCAGCTGCTTTTAAAGCGTCTGCTACGAATTGTGAGCCCGAGAAGAAATGAGGCAATGCACAGATAAAGCGGACAATGTGCCTATGCGTCATTGCTGTATATTCCGAACGGTCTAATATAACCTGAAGTTGTGTTAGTGTGTATATGAGACCAACCAGAAGCGGTTGGTGTACAGATGAGGGTACATGGCAGAGCAATAGTTGGAGAACAGAAACTGGCAAGCTAGATTCTGCACATTCTACTGAATATATCTGCAATAAGGTTGTAGACGGGTTTCATACGAAGTCACTGAACATGTGGAGCAGATTTTGTCACCTTATAGATCAAAGGTGACCTCGAAGACTTGCACGAAGGGCGCAGATATAACGGTTACAAACCACCCGCAAAACAACCAAAGGAGAATTTCATTGGAAGACAAATTGAACACTGTCGAATTCTGGCATGACGTAAAGAAAGATGCACACATGTCATTGTCTACAGTACAGAAACGATATCGGTATGGTGTTAGTGAAAAGTAATTGAACAGTTGGGAACAAGGGATTCGAGCAGTGGTAATCGACGTGCAATTGCAGTACATGATCCATTATGCGCCTCATCAATGGCTTTCACGCATTAAACCAGTTCAAATCAAGAGTTCCTTGCTTGCATTCTGGGGTTACTTTCCTTTGTTAGATTGGGAGTAGTTTAATACGACCGCACTTTCGACTTCACTATGTAGTTATTCCACGAATCCCCTGGTAATGGTATATGTTTCGAATTCGATATTCCTAATCTTTCCAACATCTTTGTCAATGATTTTCTCTATATTTATGACTCACCCTGCCCAATCTCGAACAGTCTACATATCAGTTAGGTGCTTTATACACGGTGTCTTGAGCTCTTCGACCGAAAGTTGTTCCTTAGTATCTTCAAGATCTAGGTCAAGTATTGGAAATAATTTGCCATTGCGTGTAACAATTGGCATACAGGTATACGAATACTTGGTGGCGTCAATGGCATCTTCGAGTGCAATAGCCTTCTATTAACCTTCCGTTGTGTACATACGCAACGAGTACATTTCGCGCTGGATCGCCGATTGATTACGCGCAAATTGTAGATGGAAGTCGGTGCAAAAACGTTCAGCACGTAACGCTTTTTCCTCTTGATATACTTCTAGGTGACAATGACGTTAATCTTACTGTAAGATAGGTTTTAGCTTGTAAAAACAAATAACACTAGCTATCCGACGCTGTATCTGCTGTCATCACTTTCGACCCGCCAGATTATATCATACTTATCACAGCACTGTAATGTGCCTTTGCGCATTCGATGTTCTGTAAAATATCTTCGTATATATTCTTCGCAATTTCTGCACTCGGTTACCACTGCTCGAATCTCTTTTTCCCACCCACTCAATTACTTTTCACTAACACCATACCGATACCGTTTCTGTACTGTAGACAATGACATGTGTGCATCTTTCTTTACGTCATGCCAGAATTCGACAGTTCAATGTTTTCCAATGAAATTCTTTTCTGCTCCGTTGGCTGTTCTGCAGGTGGTTTGTAACCGCTATAACTGCGTCCGTCGTCCCTGTCTTCGAGGTCACCTTTGATACATAAGGTGACACAAAATCTGCTCCACATGTTCCAGTGACTCTTCTACTTCGTATGAAACCCGTCCACAACATTACTGCAGATATATTCAAGTAGAATGTGTAGAATCGAGCTTGCCAGTTTCTTTTCTGTTCTCCAAATATTGCTCTGCCATGTACCCTCATCTGTACACCAACCGCTTCTGGTTGGTCTCATATACACACTAACACATGATAGATATTAATTGGCAACATCTTCAGGTTATATTTAACCGTTTGGAATATACAGCAATGACGCATATGCACATTCTCCGCTTGTCCTGTGCATTGCCTCATTTCTTCTCGGGCTCACAATTCATAGCAGACGCTTTAAAAGCAGCTGGAATATACACACATGTTAATACACTACTGCCCCCTATATGTGTACCAAGTTTAATTCAAATCGGGCTCTGACACTTCGTTACGTGCAGTCTCCGTGTAAAACAAAAAGAAGACAGAATGACAAACTTTTCTATCATTTGTGAAAATTCTGTGACTCGGCTAAAAAAAATGTCGTAACTTTTGAACCCCTTCACCTACTTTGACGTGTGATACACCGTTTGAAAGGGATAGAAGCGTAGATTACGATTCCGCAAGTTTCGGAAGCCTATATGGTCCGGAGTCAGTGCTATCATCAGAAATGTGAAGCTTTGAATTTTTTTCGCACCGCCCTAAGGGGTCCCAGGGAGCTCCTACGATCGCATTTTTTTCTGTCTTAGTACGGCAAAGAACTTTCAAATACAAGTTCAAGCATCAAAATCGGGCTTTTAGTTCGCTAGATCCGAAATTAGCTGTATACATAGAGTGCCGCTAACAGACTCATTTATCAGCGTCACACGAAGAACTACCGTTCTTCATGATAAAAGAATAGCGATTTTTAAAGGTGTACGAAATTAAAAGGACGAAATATAAATCATGAATACAAGAAGACCAAGTTATCAGGAGGTTAAAATAATGAGAACGCGCTTAAGGAATCGAAAATAAAAGTAAACTTAATTTATAATGTAATAACATTGTCATTAATTTGCGATGTAATCATGCTTCAAAAAATGCGTTAAAATTTTCATAAAAAACCAGACATGAACGCGTCAAATATTGCACACTTGAAAAAGAAACTTTGTTTTTTTAATTTTCATGAAATATGTATAACGTTTCTCGGAAGAAATTGATGTACGCACCTCCAACGACCTCATTATACTGTTGATATGAAAAGGATCAAATTCGCGTACCTTCGCTTGGTATTAGCTTAAGTCTGTAGTTATCAAACTGCATTAAATTTGAATCTGACTCGTAATTAATAATAAAATGTTATCCAGAGAGAGAGAGAGAGAGAGTTCAATTTATTTCTTTTCTTTTGCAGATAACGTTCCAAGTCCTAGTGGCGTGCAAATAGAAGGATGTGATACAGCCCCTTGTCAACTGCAGAAGGGCAAAAATGCGAGCGTAACATTTGATTTCACAGCCAGTAAGTTTATTAGGCAAAAGAAAAGTAAAGACTCTTCATTGAATAGATCAATTTATTTATGGCCTTTAGGAACCTATGAATCTTAGGACGCATAATTTTCGTACTTTTATTTCTTCAGATGTTCTTAAGAGTTCGATCAACCGATTTTTTATTTTCCTTTTTTGTTCATTGTTGAAAGAGCTTCATTGTTATAGGTTCCGATATTCACAAGTGATTTCAACAATGAAGAAAAATGAAAATAAAAGATCGACACTGATCGAACTCTTGAATTGGTTATGAATTTTCTTCCCTAAAAGTTAGAACTCTTTAGGCTTGATCTTGTAGGAGCAGCATTGAAATTTCGTGCAACGATAAAAGAATACATTCGATATATACGGAGATAGTGTTGCCATCTTTAGTTAGCTTCCAAAATTTACAAATAGCCAGTGGTCTAATTTCTACAGATTTGGCTGCGGTTCGTCAGGAATAATTGGTTAAATTTAAAATAATTTAAATTTACCTAAGACCTTTAGGCATCTATGGCTCAGGCCAGGAGCAATTTATCAAACACCATTTCATTCATTTTGTTACGCACTCCCTAAATTAAGAATTGCAAACCTAAGGAATGACATATAAATGTTTTAATGGCAGCCAAGGAAAATCTGATCAAGGCTCGATTAACCCAGGAAGCTGCTAAGTACTGTGTAAGATCGAAAAGGGGAATTATGGGTAACCGTAATCCAGGAAATTCATAGTAATCAAACGAGAATAATTTTCGAGATACCACCTGATTTTCAGACAATGCGCCGCCACTAATACAGACATGTTAGATTTTTAGATGTAGTCGTCTGGTAACCGAAAGAAATACATTCTAAATAAAAGAAAGTCTAGTGATTTGAATGTATTTTGTTTGCAGATGAGACTATTTCGAGCATTTCGCCTCAAGTATACGCTCTGTTAGGAGGAGCTCAGATTCCATACACAGGTGTTGAGCCAGACGGCTGTAAAAGTCTTACTTCAGGTCAATGTCCATTAGCTTCAGGTGACGAAGTCATATATACTGCTTCACTACCAATCAGGCCTTTCTACCCGACGGTAAGTACGAAAGAAATTTTCTCTTAACGCTTGGTTCGAAGTTAGAAATATATTGACTTACGTAGTATTCAGAAACGAAATTAATAATTCGTTTATTTCATAATGGGAAATTGTGAAGAATTTTAACTTTTTTATATTTGTTCCTGCTAAAGTAAATATTTGAGAGAAATCTACAATCTCTAGTGTACTATTTAAAGA
This sequence comes from Lepisma saccharinum, assembly GCA_022664845.1. Taxonomy (NCBI): domain Eukaryota; kingdom Metazoa; phylum Arthropoda; class Insecta; order Zygentoma; family Lepismatidae; genus Lepisma; species Lepisma saccharinum. The sequence goes on from JAGDQP010003185.1 coordinate 13,014, forward strand.
AGAAAACCGCTGAAATGCATAGAAAGTCTGAGTTATCGTTGTCGCCACGATTTATCGCTTGTTTTCGTACTCAGCGAACGCCTGTGCCAGGAAATGTTAGACTTACTGCGTGAAATGGCTTTGCAAGAGAACCCAGCGAAGACTAAAAAAAAAGACAGTGCTTTGCTATCGCATAACTCGTGATCTACATCGACCAATTATCGACATGCATTGGCCAGGTTTATTCTTAGTATGGCCCAAACGAAGGAAAGTTTTCCAGAATCAGTCAGTGTTGCCAGGTGGAAGAAAATATCGCAGAAAACGGGAATACTAGGCCACAACAAAGAAGGAGAAAAAAATTAAAAACCGGGGAATTTTGGTCTTTTTGACAGTTTTTGTTTTGATTTTTGGTCATTTTTTAAAGAAAACTTAGAATGCGGGAAATGTTTCAGTATTTCGAGGGAAATATAGCAACGGGAACATGATAACACTGAGATCAGTGTACGCTGAACCTTCGTAAGGATCAAACACCGTGTCTCGTTGCACAATGACTTTTACAACCGCAAACTTGCACATTGAGTTCCAAGTTGCAAAACCAGTATCTCAAAAATGCAGCGGATGTATGCTCACATGTCTTATACGATTTCATATTATTTTGAATTAGAAAAGCCTATTTACTGAGTTAACTCTTACTTAGACGTACCTAACACAACTTTATACTCATGTTTACTTTTATTTACAACTGCTTATACTTATTATGATTACTTTGCAGATTAATCTAACTGTGGAATGGAGTCTCCTCGACCAAGACGAAAACTCGATAGTGTGCTTCCAAGTCGATATCGAAGTAGTAGGGACCTTGCATGAGAAGTAAATAAAAACAGACAACGAACAAAATGATATTCCTTTTGTTATGAACTAAATAACAAAATACATACTGTATACCGATAACCAATACATTCACATGGAAATTATTCCTTTGTTGTATTTCTCTTATTTCCTTTCATATTCTGCAATTATTTGATTTGTGACAATGGTTGCTGCATAGTACATAGATTATTCTCCTCGAATAGCTTCTTACGTAAGCCGTGTCAATTATCATCTTTGATTTTTCTACATTGAAACAATTAAAAGAAACATGGTGATGGACACCAGTGCCCGAATTGTGCCATTTCCTGATGGGGAAAGAATTTCTCAGACCGCTGGATACCTCTTATATTTTACGCCTGTTCATATCCGAGGCTTCGGAATTTAGGAAAACAGAACCATACATTTATTTTAGAGGGAAAATTTCAGTCACCCTAAACATCGAACGCTGATGCGAACCTGATATTTATTTCATAGGGTGTTTAACAAATTATACATTGGAGCTCCCAGATGCATAATGTTTGTAAAAGACTAGAAATCTATTTTCTACAAGAAGTCGATAGGTTGGGAGTAATTATTTTTTGTAGTGTTTTCTTCACGTATATTAGAGGAATATCAACAGGCTGTCTACATGTCATGCACTTAAGTTTCAAATCATAAATTTAGCCAAGTGAATCGTCTAATTTTTTACCTACTTTAATTTGCCATTTTCCCAAAGGTGCAGAGAAATAATACATTTGAAGCAGAGCTGAACCGGATCACTTCGAAACTCAACGCTAATGACAGGGAAACATAATTAACTTCAAATTTTCGTGTCGTATTTTTTGTGCTCCGGGGGTAACGTCTCCGATCCTGCTCAGAAGCGTAACTACATTTTATGCTCTCCCGAATGAGAATACCCAAGACCGGAAGTCGATTCGGTCCATTGAGAGGGTGAAGGGTCACCCCAGGGTTTTGCTTCATAGTAGTTACGCCCCTGCTCCTAGTCACCATTGACAGAAACACTGTTCAAACGCAAGGAAATAATTAAAACCTCTGGTTTCTTCTCCGGGTATAAATCGGGTCACCGGGTTTGAAGCCTAGACCCGGTCCCAAACTTGATCCAAATGACCTGTTTCAGCTCTGATCTGAAGCATGTTTGATATTATGAACTTTTATAATATCATAGCAGGGTGTTCCAAGCAGCGCTCACGTGAAATTGACGCCATTTTTAGGTAAAAAATTGATGCGAAAGACGTCGAGAAAAAACAACTCATGCACTACCTTTTTTCCAAGCGCAGAACATGTACACCAATCGACTGAACACTGTACAACCTATTGCAAACAATATGTCCAAGTATGGCATTTTTAAAATCTAGATGTTAATAGTGTCCAAACGCACATATAAGTAAATACAGTAATTAATGAGACAAGATAACATGCTATAAGATTAGTCACATATGTACTGTGTTAAAATATTTTTTTTCCTGACGATTTGCTCGAGTTTCTCAATCTTATAAACACTGTGGACTAGTAACTCGACAAGTTTCTTACTCGCAGATTACCAAATGGATAGTCTGTATACACGCATACCAACTGCTGTATCCTAGTGTCTCCCCCAAGCATACTAACGTTATCTAAAAAAAAAGAATATTTTATTATTATATATATTATTACTTAAGTATGGATACACCACCTCAACATAGTTGTAATATTTTTGAAGTGAAGTTGAAACGCTTGCTACCTTGTAATCAAGGGATACGGGCTCAATATTTCTGTGAAGACACAACTGGTTCTGAACCCACTTTAAACTATAGGTTTCGATCTTAGGACGCCACACAGTGGTAAAAAAAAAAAATTATTTTGGACGCCCAAAATTACTCGTCGTCTTAAAAGCATGCATATTAATGTAAAATATTGATAATTAATTACTTGTATCATATTTATTGCTCAGAACTAATGGTGAATTTGCAGTATTTGAAGAATCCAAAATGTAGGGCCTAAGGCTAATCTGTAAAAAATAGTTCATTAATCTATTCTTCCTTAATTTTGATTTTAATTTTGAAGACTTTTAGGTAACTTTGGCTCAGGACGGATGGATGATGATTAGATGATGGGTGGAATGTAGAAAGTGGGAGAACCCCGAGAAAAAAAAAATGTAATTTTAACGACTCCTTTCATAAATATGGACTTTCATGAATCGTCTAAATATAGACTTTTATGGACTAAGTCCAAAAATAAGGACCCTGCTGTACTTCTACGTAACTAACAATAATATTAAAGAGTGAAAAGTATGTGACTGGACTGGGGATCGAACCCGGGACCTTTGGGTAACCGTCCCACTGCGCCACCCAGTCAATCCGCTTCCCTTCCACTCTTGATGTCGATGTTCTCTCTCGAAACCAGCTGGACAGTACCACAACTCCTAGTTGTGCTTGGACTTTCCTGTGTCTCACATAGGTGAACATCTCACACGGAAGAAATAAAGTTGAAATGGAGGAAACTTCCGATTTTTCGGGGTTCGATCCCCGGTCCAGTTACATACTTTTCACTCTTTAATATTAATGGTATCTGTACCTAAAGAGGCTTGGTGTATAAAAATCGGAAGTTGCCTCCATTCCAACTTTGAAATTATTTCTTCCGTGTGAGATGTTCACCTATGTGAGACACAGGAAAGTCCAAGCACAACTAGGAGTTGTGGTACTCTCCAGCTGGTTTCGAGAGAGAACATCAACAACAAGAGTGGAAGGTGTGTGATTGGGAAGCGGGTCGACTGGGTGGCCCAGTGGGACGGTTACCCAAAGGTCCAGGGTTCGAACCCCGGTCCAGTCACATATTTTTCACTCTTTAATATTATTGTTACATTTAGTTAAATTAAATTTCGTACGAGCTGCTTATGTTACTAATCTTCAGCTGTTTATAATGACAGTTCAGTAAGTCCTTATTCTTTTTTCTCTGTGACTGTCACTGTAACGGTCGAAGTGTGTCGCATTTTTACTTTGTGTCTTTCTTATTCCTTTGCTGTCTATCCTGTATGTGCACATTAGTCAGGAAGGAACAAATATAAAATTGTTCAAATATAAGCGACATTCAGCAATTAATCACGTGCAACAGCACAGTTTGGTCATCACTACGCATGAAATTGTATATACGGACCTCGACATACATTCAGGCCTAGAAGGAATTCATATTGACAAAGGTCTCACCAATATACACACAGAGAAATAATAATAATAAAGCAATATATTAGAACTTTTAAAAACGTAATTTATTCTAAATTTGCACCAGTAAATCAAGAAAAGAAAAAATATATAACAATAAACTGATATAAAAATATACCTCTCGAAAACATTCGTCTTTTTCAATCACCCAACAAATGCCACTGCTTGGAACAGTGAGATCAAAACTGTCATTTACATGTTATTTACTACCCGTATATCATAGTTTGGCTTTATCATTCACGGTCATTAATTCCATTATCGAGTCCCAAAGGAGCATCCGCTGTTTCTGAATATTTCTTTTAATTTCCATCTTTGAACCGATGTCCAGGTAGCAGAGGTTTCGGAAACTCATGGGCATCCACACAATAGGAACTTCCTTTGTCTTATCAGGGGTTGGGTTTCTGAAAAGACATACACAAAGACGTGATTTTAAACAGATATCCCATACGTCCATAATGTAATCACATTTACCTTCTTGAATTTTCAAATATTTAAAGACCTATTCACGTTGATACAAACCACATGTTGCAATATTTCACTTGGTTCAATCCAATTTCATCAGGCTAATTAAATGACAAAGGTGAAAACTGGTTAAATAACACTAAAACCATCACAGGTAAGAATCACAAGGCTCAAGGAAAAACTAAGCCATGGCAGAGAATCAAAGGCAAAATAAACCATGGTAGAAAATCAAGGGAAAACTAAGCCATGGCAGAGAATCAAAGGAAAATTAAGGCATAGCGTAGACTCAAAGGATAACTAAGCCATAGCAGAGAAACAAAAGAAAACCTAATTCATGGCAGAAAATCAAAGGAAAACTAAGTCGCCATGACAGAGAATCAAAGGATAACTAAGCCATA
>JAGDQP010003185.1:17929-51344 GCA_022664845.1 Lepisma saccharinum
TGACAGAGAATCAAAGGATAACTAAGCCATAGCAGAGAATCAAAGGATAAATAAGCCATAGCAGAGAATCAAAGGAAAACTAAGCCATGCCAGAGAATCAAAGAAAAAACTAAGCCGTGGCAGATGATCAAAGAAAAACTAAGCTATGGCAGAGAATCAAAGGAAAACTAAGTCAGAGAAGAGACTCAGAGGAAAACTAAGCCATGGCAGAGACTTATGGAAAACCTTTATCTTTTGATGAAACTTGACGAAGCTTGATGCAATCAAATGAAATAGTGTGACCACGATTTTTATCAACTTGTCCGGGTACGATTTGTTTAATTATTTGTTAATACTAAAGACGTTATAGAAGTTAAAAGAAAAGCTAAAGCAAAGCTAAAGCATTGAGTGACTACAATTTGGCTTTACACTGTTGAAATTAAAAAGGTGTTGAAATAAACTTATTAAGCCAAAAAGTGTCCAAATGTTTTAGTTTTCAAAATTACTGTATTGTCTGATTTCGTATGATTTTTGAAATAAGACAATACTAACAGATTCAAGAGTTGGTTAGATTTGTTTTAAAATGAACTTCAGCAATATTTTGACCGCGCATACAAATTTTACATGGATCATTTCTAAGGAACAAATTTGTCTTTGAATATGCGTCATAGGCGATGACCCACGACATACTCATCCAAGTAAATTAATGATTGATGGAGTGACGCATATATAAATTTCTCAACGTACGGATTTCATTGTCAAGGAACTAACATTACGCATTAGGCAAACATATAAATCCTCTCTGAGCCGCATTGTTTAGCCGCTCAAATAGATGTATTGGGTACAATTTTGATAGTGATTTGCTAAGCCTTGTGTCAATACTTGTACGTGTCAAGATATAATGTCACTTGCGACGATGCCTTTCCATATTTGGAGGCCTATAGTTGCTAACCCATGCATGTTTCGAAATCCTTTCAACTGAATTTTCCTCTTGTTTTGAAATGAGGATTCAATCTTAAATTTATGCCCACCATTTTTTAAACAACATGTCCTTTCATCATGACCGATTTAAGTTTTTCTCGAGAACGGCATTATATCCCAATAACATCCATGTATAGAACCTACTTTAAACAAATCCATCCCTTCTCCCGATAACCAGTTTTCGCTTGAAATCACTATTTTTATTTCTTTAACAAGATCATTTTGATAGAAAAGTACATACGAGGGGGAACACAAACGAAACCGGGATACTGTAATAAAATTTTGTGTATTTATTACTAATGTTACTACTTGAAATCTCTTTCAAAGTACTATCTATTCGATGCAAAGCACCGGTCTAAACGTGTTTTCAATTTTCGAAGCAGTCGTGAAACTCTTGCCAAATGAAACCTTCTAATGGGTCCGTCGTTTTTTCTTCACCTTTTCCACTCCTGTAAAACGTTTTCTTTTGAGGATTTTTTTCAAACGGGGGAATAAAACGACGGAGGAAGATTGAGTGAATATGACAGGTAGAATAGCCATACCATGTTGTCTGCGGTTAAAAATTCGTTTCATAATCTTAGTTTTGAGCTGGTGAGGCATGAGTTTTGCTGCAACTCTTTTTATTTGCAAATCCTTGCTCAAAGTTCGTTGGCAGGAACTACAGGGCGCATCAAACAAATCAACAAGTTCAACAGTGGTTCTGTGACTGACTTCCATAATCAGTTCACGAATTCCGGCCATATTTCCGTCCCTTTGGGAGGTCGAGGGTCGCCCTGAGCGAGGTTGGTCTTTCAAGTGACGTCGAAGCTGGAAAACCACTCGTAAGGTTTTGTTTTTCACTGAGCAGGTTCCTATCCTTGTCAGCCGTTTCAAGCATTACAGCTGTTTCCCCAAGCAGAAAACAAGATTTCATAGCCTCGCGCGTTGTTTCCACTTTTCAGTCCTCTCAAAAATCGCAGAAAAAGCGAGGCGCTTAAAAAAAAATAGTACGTAGCACCACGACTTCACCTGACAACGCTGGTCGGTAGACTGATGCAGAGGGGTCCCAGCAAGAGGCATCTAGTGGCAGAAGCGTGTACTACAATGAATCCGCCCACCAGAGAACGATTCCAGTTTCTTTGGGTCCCCCCTCGTATATTACATTGACGACATTATTAAGGAAAGTAGAAGCAGTTTCTAGGCGAGGATGATGACCGGAGCTGACAGAGCAAACGGTGGCTAATTCTGTTTCTGGAACCTTCATTGAAAATATATTTCTTTTCTGTCGATATTTCTGAAGATGCACGCTTTCAGATAAGGTTCTGCAGCAACTAACTCACAATCTGTCTTTTACCAACTAGCTCCTCTCTGATGAAATAATGATAGTGCGTTTGTGTGCAAAGAAGCAATGCCTAGAGCTTGGTTGTCACAGTACAAAAAACAGAATCACTGGCAGAACTTTCGTTTCCTCCTTGCCACTGGTTCCCATTCATTCAGCCAGAATGAACTTTCCTGACCTTTCCAAGATTCCACGCAACTATTCACTGATTGATAAAATTGAACTCAATACGGAATTACAAGTCACGAATTCTAGGCCATTTCTTCATTGTTATAAAACAGTTTTTTAAGGGGAACTACTGGCTACAGAAATGCCTACTCTAGCTTAATGAAAGATACCTGACTAAACTTCTGAATGTTTTTAAATAAAATTTCCTGACTTCCCTGTTTCCAACTCAGTAAGAAGCCTGTTAAGCACATCAAATGGGCAACAAAAGATCTTCCGTACCCAACTTTAGCAAATGTTGTCCACATCTTGACCATTCTTTTAGAAATCACAGCGTCCATTTCTCCCTCCTCGAATTCCTCTATGAAACTTGGAGTAAACAGGTAAAATAAGTCGTCAGCATGGGCTACACCTGAAATAATTTAATAAAAAAAATTAGGAGATTTTAGAAATCAGTGACAAAATTATACAGAAAATCAAAACTGAATAAAACTTCGATTTTTTTTTTCATCAAAGAAAATCAACAGTTGCTTCGAGACAGTTCACAAGTGAGGAAAAACAGGCGGTCTCTCAAAATTTAAATTAGGGTCATTCCATGCCAAAAATCACTGAAAAAAATACACTTTTTGACCTCATCATTTCCAAATTTCATGAAACTTGCTGAGGTTGTAGTAGTTGTGAAGTAAAGTAAATAAGCACAATTAAAGCCCTGAGTAATGCGCACTTTTCACTGAGCAGGGTTGCCAACTTCGAAAAAAAAACTGAAAATTTTCACTCGTATTGTAATACAAAAACTTTTATAACTTTAGTTCTGTTTGAGCTACAATCTTCATCGAGGGCTTATTTTCAATGTACTTTCATAGTAAAATAAGTTTTCAAACATTTGACCAGTTTTTCATTTCAAGGTCAGTCAATGTGACCTTTGTCTCTGAATATTTAAAAAAAAAAAAAAATTGAGAAAAACATATGTTATGCAGTTTAGTCTTGTTTACAAGTGACAAGTTTCATTTTGGGATGGCTCTGGGAACAGAAGTTAATGCAATTTTTATTTGAAGTGATTAAGGACCAAAGGAATATAAGTTTGTGAATAACGAAAAGCAATGGATAAAAAGTATGTGAACACAGTGTTGTAATCCATTTAACATTGTGGACCATAAAAGCACCAGGAAATAATTGAGAAATTGCAGACTGGACAAAAAATGTGATTCTTTTAGGAAAGAAAATATCACACCAAACAAATGATGACCTAACTGTAGAAGTGGAAAGTGAAGGGGACAGTCCTGTTGAGACTGAAGTGGCTGTTGATGCATTAAATGTAAATCTCGTGAATATTGGGGAGTTTCCCATCGAAAGGAAGAAACTGAAACAAGGAAGATATAGTAAAATTAAATCGCAGAAAATTACTTCTGTAATACAAGAAAAAAATATTTCAGATACCAGCAGGAAGCACGTCAGAGCCAGCAGCTGAAGGAAGCGATGGAAAAATTTTACAGCAACTGAAGGAAAAGTTTAATTCTTGTACCCAAAGAAGTGTCAAAGTACAAATTTTAACTATTCTACCAAAAGACTGGAGCAGTGGGAAAATACAAAAAGAATTGCCAACTGCCACCAATCACATGATAAAAATATCAAAAAAGTTGGTGAAGGAATGTGGAATAATGTCCCCACCTAATCCAAAACCAAGGAGAAAACTAACAAAGACATTGTTCAAGCAGTGGAAAATTACTATTGCGATGACAGTGTGGGCAGGATCGTGCCTGGTAAAAAGGACTTTGTAATAGTTCGAAATGGAGACAAGAAGGAGCAACAACAAAAGAGGCTTCTTTTGAGCAAACTCTTTGACCTTCTTCAAACAAGTTAACGTGGGTTTTTCAAAATTTGCCTCCTTGCGGCCAAAACACTGTGTTTTCGTAGGATCACGTGGAACACACAGTCTGCACAGCACATGAAAATGTTAAGTTGGCAATAGAAGGACCTGCCACAACTCACGGACATACACACTACTAATCTGCCAACTTATCGCCATTACTTGGCTAATATGATCTGTAATCCACCAAAAGTTGAGTGCTTCTTTTATGAATGGAACTCACTGTCCTGGACCTGATAGTATTAGAAACCTATTGGATACTATTCTGGAGGAGAATTCTGTTGAACACGTAACTTTCAAACAATGGGTTTCTTCCAAGGTGTGCACACTGGAAATGTTTGTAAAGTCATCAGATGAATTCATCGAATACTGAAGTTTTAATTTGTTCAAGTTGCAAACACATTAATTCATTGCCAGTCAGCAAGGAAATTACCTAAAGGATATGAAAGCTAATTTGGACACTGGTGAAGTGTTATTAGTATGTGATTTTCCTGAAAACTATTCTTTCATTTTCCAAGAGAAAGTTCAAGGGTTCCACTGGAACAATGCACAAGCTACAGTACACCCTTTTGCAATTTATTACCAGGATTCAAAAACCAAAGAAATAATTTCTACAAATCTAGTTGTAATTTCAGATTGTTGACAACATAATACCACCACAGTTCACACATTTCAGAAATATCTCATGTCATACCTCAAGGAGAAAAGAATTCCCATGACCAAAGTTTTTTTACTTTTCTGATGGATATGCCGCCCAATATAAAAACAAATACAATTTTATAAACTTAATGAATCATATACATGACTTTGGAGCTCCTGCTGAGTGGCACTGTTTTGCTACATCCCACGGACAGAGTACTTGTGATGGTCTTGGAGGTACATTGAATGGACTGGCAGCTAGGGCAAGTTTGCAGTGCCCCTACTCAGGTCAGATCATGACCCCGAAGACAACTGTTTGAATCGGCATTGGCAATTTACCTAACATGAACTTTGCATATGTACGAGAGCAAGACGTTGTAACAGAAGGAGAGTTGATGTCTGCTAGGTAAACTAATGCCACCACAATACCTGGAACACAAAAGCTACATGCATTCCTGCTTGTTACAACAGAAGAAATAGTTGTAAAGAGGTTTTCCACCGATACAGTTAGCAGAAACTTTCCCATCAGTGCTGAACCAGAAACTCAGTCCTCAGATAAAATTCGAGGGTTTGTCACACGTGTTTATGGTGACGAATGGTCTAAGTGTGAATGACACTTCTCATGAGGTTGTTATCAGTTTTCTGCAGCCACATGGTCAAGCACCATCTTATGAATATCCTCAGCAGCAAGACATTCTGACTACTCCAATTGCAGACGTTCTCATCAATGTGGATGCTACTACTGCAACTGAACGGACGTCCAATTTGAGTTCTTTAGACACTGCAGCCTCAGAAAAGACAATGATAAAAAGAAGAAATTCCAACATGCATTGAAGGTAAGGATTCCACTTCCTATAGATCACTTCATTCTAAAAAACTAAGCACTGTCAGGGTTTGCACATACACGGTACAAAACGTCAATTTCCAAGCGGTTTTCTACGTAAGATATCTTACAATTCCTATTCCCAGAGCCATCCCAAAATGAAACTTCTAAACAAGACTAAACTGCATAACATATGTTTTTCTCAATTTTTTTAAAAAAATACACTTTTTGAAATATTCAAGGTCAAAGGTCACATTGAATGACTTTGAAATGAAAAACTGGTCAAATGTTTGAAAGCTTATTTTACCATGAAAGTACACTGTTTTAGCTTGAAAATAAGCCCTCGATGAAGATTGTAGCTCAAACAGAAGCAAAGTTATAAAAGTTTTTGTGTTACAATAACGAGTGAAAATTCTCAATTTTTTCCGAAGTTGGCAACCCTGCTCAGTAAAAAGTGTGCATATTTACTTTACTTCACAACTACTACAACCTCAGCAAGTTTCATGAAATTTGGAAATGGTGAGGTCAATAGGTATGCGACTTGGCATGGAATGACCCATTAACAACCACCTTCACATTTGTACCATGAACAAACCAAATGGTCCAGTCTCCTTACACTTCCAATCACACAATACAAATTTTGATCCATCATTCTGTGTTCCTATAATATACATTCTGCTCCTACGATCATCACCTCAACAACACGACGCCTATGGGAAGAAACCTTCATTCATGGTTTAAGCGCAAGAGAACCAAGCCTAAACCTCAAATAACTCGTGAGTCCTTAATCTTGCTCCATCCCCCGTATTCAATACATAACCTTACACGACTCCACTCTGGAACTTACATGAAATGTGTTAGTCAAATGTTCCTAACTTGATGCGTCATCCGCTATGTGGCAATATCGTTTTATTATTTGGTCTCCGCACACGTGTTCGTCATCTGGTTCTTTCGACTTGACAAAGAACTCATGATCGAAATTGTAATCTGTGTGTTCGCTGCTGAAACAAGTGGTTGTAAGTATCTTTTCTTTCTTTATCCTTAAACGTATTACAGGATTTGAATTTTTAATTTATTTTAAGGCCCTTAGACAACTACGGCTCAGGCCGTATGGATGATGATGGGATGAATTGGAGGAATGAAGAAAGTGGAAGGAAACGGGAGCACCCCGAGAAAACCCACGCACAAGGTGTTTGTCCACCACAAAGCCCCCATGGCATGAGCAGGGATCGATCTGACGACCCCTGGCACCAGAGGTGAGCGCTCTACCAACTGAGCCACCGTGGCCCCACGTATTACAGAATATTTAGATAAACTGACACTTGATAGATGCAATGGTAAAACCAAAAATCTACAAAAGTGTTATCCCTTTTCATAATTTAACTATTGAGTTTCTGGAATTTTGGCATTTATGCAATGTGACGTCTCATATCTAAGGAATAACGGCTCTCATCATCTGCGAAACTGAATTAGGAAAAAATTAGGAAGGTCGCCTTCTCATAGCGGATACAGAGTAAAACAACTTCGCTATTACACAAACCTGGCTGGGCAAATACAATCTTGAGCTGTGCAATGCTAAAGCTGGGTTTTTACATTAAAGCGTTGGTAAATTGACTTATTTGAAAATAACGTGATTGGCTAAAAGCTCAAGCTATTGTAAATTCCTTAAACTTATTCTTTCGACAGAAAATAAGGCTGACGTACAATTTCGATACGCCTTGAACTCCGCGTTAGAAGATGCTGTCTGAGGATGCCATGACGCAAGAGAAGAATCATGTAGTAGTAACCAAACGTGCGCCTAAAAATTATTAAGTGTGATGGAAATCCACTGCCATTTCAGAATTTATGTCTAATGTACGAGGGTCATGGCAAAAGTTTCTCGCAGTATCGAAATGGTAAAAATCAAGTTAAAAGGTTGCCTCTATTACAAAAAAGAATGTTCTAAGATATTGCAACAACCGCCCGAGGCTCGCCTCTCCAATGAGTCATGCGCGAGAATATTAGAAAAAACAATCAGAGACGCTAAGGATAATGGTCCTAACGCGCTCTGACTTTCGTGTTATGGTCTATTATGATTATAAAAAGCAAATGAGTGCCAAGGAATGTAATTCTTCTATCGTAAACGTTTTTGGGGATTTTTCCCTTCTGGAGCCACAGTACGAAATCGGTTCCGTGAACTTTCAAGAGGACGGCAGTCTTTGGGATATGAACCTCGTTCAGGTCGCTCAGCAACAACAGTGACCCCCAAACATATTGCCGCTGTAAAGAAATTGATCGAAGATGATAATCACATCACATTTTCCGACATTGAAGGGACCCTAACCATTGGATCAACTGTAGCACAAACCATCATGCATGAATACTTAGGCCTTACCAAGAGAAGTCCACGTTGGATGCCTCATTTCTTAAAAGATGCCTAAAAAGACACAAGAGTGGATTGATGCTGGGAAGAATTAAAGGAGGGCGGTCCAAGGACGGATGTCTATAATATTGTAACCGACGATGTGTGTATCATTACGACACCGAAACAAAGACGCAGCCATCGTTTGAGTCTTTCCAGATGAACCACCCACCAAAATTAGGAGGAATCCCAGTGCTGAAAAATATGATTACAACTTTCTTCACGAAGGCAGGCCATCATCTTACAACTGTGACTCTGGACATATACCGTACTGCTAATGCAGAGTGGTATACAAAAGAATGTCTGCCCAATGTCATCGTTACATGAAATTCCAAGCATCCAGTCAAAGACTGGGCATCTTCTGCTGCACCATAACAATACATTCGCTCACCAGGCTGCAAGAACTGTCGAGTTTTTGGAGAAATAAAAAGTGCGCATGTTGCCTCATCCACCTCACTCACCTGACTTAGCCTCATGTGATTTTTTTTTCTTGTTCATTAAGACCACGGAAAAAACTCAGAAGGAAGTATTTTTCATCAGATGATAAACTTGATTTTTATATGGGCCAGTCTATTAACTTTGGACTTCGGCCAGTCACGATTCGCCCTCTAGCCATTAAAATCCACACCCATCCCCCTGCCGAGACTCGAACCCGGGACCTTCGAGTCGTTGGCCTACCGCCGTAGACCGCACGGGTACCCGGCCGGCTTTCATCAGATGTGGAGACCATTGCTGCATATAACGATGTCATAAGTGACATACCTGAAGAAGCTTGGATTGTTTTTCAAGGTGGTTCCAAGGATGGGAAAATGTATAAGTGTTAAAGAGAATACTCTGAAAAGTTGTAATAGTTTTTTTAATAAGATTTTTAGGACTGCTGCCAAAACCTTTCGGCATGAACATCATATTAGCGGAAATATCACACAACTGATTAATCAGTACAGTAATTAGAAAAGATACTCCTTTTCTCTTTCATTTATTTACTTTATATGGTTTTCTTTTATATTGGTTTGTCTTTCCTTAAGGCACGTTTGATTTTTTTGAAAAACGGAAAAGGCTTACCCGTACACATTCAAAGCAAACTACGCTATATTTCATATGATACAATTAAGCTACATCACGTATATCGAAATTCCAATACGTAAAGCTTACATTACATTAAAGTTACCACATATATGAGTAAAAGAACGGTGACCCAGCGATATTTTTAGGATTTTTTCTCAGTCATACTACGCAAACGCTGGGATGTGCCTACAAAATAGGCCCTGACCGTCTACCTTCCAACATGCTCTCCCTCGCCCTATCCCGGTCTGAGCCTCAGATGCGTAAAGGCCTTAAAATAAAATTCAAATTCAAAGAACGGTGAATTGACCAATAGCGCGAGTTTGGTTAAACTGTTGAGAATGATGTGACGTCATCGAATAGAGGACTTAGCATGTAAACTAACATGGTGGATGAACTGCAAAATTCGATTTCTTACTGGTGCTGAAAAATTGCAACTTTGAATCTCTTATTTAAGTTTATCTTCTTCATATTTTTAGATCTCAATACAGCAGATGATCTAATATTTGTTTTTTGAAAAAAATGGGGACCAACCAGTACACGTCGTTTAATCGCGAGCTGCACGTTTCGTTTGATGCAATCGAGCTTCCTCAAGTACACAATACACCACATTAAAATTACCATACGTAGGAGTTAATGGAGACTGAACAAGAACTGATGGTTACTGCTGTAGCTGAGATGATATATATTTAAAAACTAGTAAGATTAGACCTCTCTTAATATGATTAGACAATTCTGTGCTCTCCTGCTATTTTCTTACAGTTACGTTACGCTCATTTACAATTTTTTATTTTCATTCGCGCGATGTATTCCTTTACACATGCGCGAAAAGTTCTAAATATGCCTGAATTTTTTAATTTATTTATTACCTTTAGGCATCTATGGCTCACGACGGGATAGGACAGGGGAAAGGATGGAGGAGGAATCGGCCAGGGCCTAAGTTGAAGGTACCATCCCGGCATTTGTCTCATGATAGGAAAAACCTAGTAAGAATGGTCGGCTGCTGGTATCGAATCAGGAACATTCTGAATGCAAAGCGAAAACACTAGCAACTGAGAGGCCAGGGACATGGATGTTTGTGAATTTTAACGAGCAATGCACTCATGTAAACGTGACGAGTCAAAGTCAAAGTAACTAAAATGGCCCATACAAAATAAATGTTACCGAAGTTGCTACTGCCATTCGGTCTACATAGGCCTGCATTCACCAATGCATCTTGCCCATCATCTATTAAACTGAACCAGGGTTTGACATGTTTCTAAACCAGATTTAGAAGCTATTGAGAGATTATCGTAAAGGTTAACTTGCTCAGATGGATTTCAATTTAATACGTAAGCGGGAATCCGAACCATCGTCTTGATTACCCAGTTTAACCTACTACTTTCACTGGAAGAGTTCGTTGTTGGTTTTCCCTATCTGGATGGAGTCTTTACTTCTTAAAAATAAAAATAATAATAATTACAGTCATTATCTGCAGGTAATCTAGTTCTTTTCGTACAAACTCGGGAGTAAATTAGAATGAAAAGGTTGGACGTACAAAGTTGATCATACGTTCTATTTCTAAAGGAATGAGCGGTTGACGTTTTCCTGTATACTGAAGTAATAAACTTACTGGATTGTCGCGTTAATGTGGAATCCACAAGTTGGTGGATCTGTCTGATTCACTTTATATTGTTACTCGCACATTGTAATCCACATTATTCCAAAATCAGAAAATTCTATTCAATTGTTCCTGGTTTCTACATATTACTGAGATATCCACAACATAAATGCATGAATGATTGTAAAGAGGGAATTCTTTGGACCACTTTAATTGTAACAGTGTCTACGTAGGCATTCTCTTTAAATTTGGAAGAAGGTGACATGTTTATACAACAAAGTTTAACCAATACACTAAGAAAAGTTGAAAATAAATGTAGAAGTTATAAACAAAAAGTCTTACATTAGCGGGCGGAGACAAAGTGCTCACGCTACAAGACTCCTAGGATTTAAGCTTCTTAACACAGAAATACTAGCAAAACGAACACGGTTCGAATTAAATAAAAATCACACCTACCGTGTGTACCAGGAAACCTCACTAATAAAAACTTAAACTGGACGGGCCTTCGGCAGTACATTACTGTCTTCTACGGTCCAAGGTTAAAAGAAAAAAGTTCAGGATAGGAACATCTAAAAGGGAGCTAAAAGGGATATAAGGACACGGTAGGTTTGATTTTTATTTTATCATGTTTTCCTCGCTGCGTCATCAGTACGAAGATGGTTCGAATTCTTTGTCTCTGTTACAAAAAGTTTATTTTATGTCAAAATGTCAATGACAGAACAGTTAATTAATAACCGCTTACCTTCAGCCTCAATTCCCATTAATTTCAGAAGGCTATTTTTGCCTTTATAAGACAAATTATAGAAGTAGATAGGTGGTGAACGTGCGGCTAAATGAAGCTTCGCTGCCCTTAGCGCTCCATGAAGAAATTTATTATCTGTTTCCAACTGCAACGGGAATACCAACAGCTTATTTCTCTTATAAAGACACAGCGAAAAATCATTAGTTACAAGGTACAGGATATTCTAGATGATTGAAACCAACAGAACAGTACTTGATATAAAAGCTATGTATTTTCGAATTACATGACCTGGAAGGAAATTACAATATCTACCGAACTACCAAAGCTATTCCAAAATGAACTTCAGATTGATTGGGAAAAAAATTAAAAGATTAACACTGGCACACAGCTAACGCGACGCTAAAGAATTGAAGAAAATACGATGAGGAAAGATTTTAGCGTCTCTTGGTATCGGAAGCTGAAGAAAACAACGACATGGAATATGTCAAATTTCACAAAGTGCATAAAATATAAAAATACCCAGCGAGAGGTTGTGACAGGTCACCACACTGAAAGTGGCAACGTAAATCGTCCTCTCTGGACCCAAAACTAAAGTCTCTTACCTACTTCTCTTGCTGTACTAACTTGCGTTACAGACAGACGAACAAGGAGAAAAGAATCTTTTATGGTTGAGGGGGGATAAAATATTACATGCACAAGTTATGAGAAATATTTTGTAGCTTTTCAGTTCAGAAATTCAGCAATCTTCCACTCTACGTAAACATGAGTGCATAATAATAATAAAAAAAAAAAATCTTAAAACATGATCATATTGTTCCAAAGCAAGTTTATCTTGCATTTCAAATTTAATTTCTTTTCGTGTTCTTTCAAAAGGGAAAGAATATATTTAATAGTCTTTTAAGCTATGTATACACTGTGAAACGAATTTATACTTGAATAAAATAAGAATTAGCTTACGTCTATAAATTTGTTCAACTGTTCTGCTCCCAACGGTTCATCTCCGAAGTAAAATTTCTTTACTTTACTTGTAATTTGATCGGAGTACTTTGTTCGATGCTCGTATAAGAAATATTTCGGTGCCAAATTTTCGAAGTCATCGTTCATCTCACGCAGGCGTCGAGGATTTACAACGAATTCTGGAAAACAAAATAAACACCCATAATGCATCAAAATTGAGGAGAAAGACATTTTTAAACATGTAATCAAACATCAAAATAGGAAACGCGTGCATTTGAGCGTAGGAGAGATACAAAAAAAGCACTACTGATGCATCAGTAAAGAATGAGCCAGTAAGTTAATTTACGAAAAAAAAAAAAAAAAATCTTATAGCTACAAAAAAATGGAATACATACTTATTATTAACTCCGAACTGAGCTCTGGATTTTCAATCATTTTCATACTGATCAAGTGATCTCTATGAGTTATTCAAGTTGTTCACGATGAACAGTTGCTATTGCGCGGGGACTACTTAATACAACTTCCTTTCGATAAGATAAGATAAAATGAATTATATGGGCGGTAACAGCACTATAGCTTACGCCCGTCACTTCCTTTTCAGTCCTTGTGGTAGCGTGCACTGAAGCGTACATGAACAATTAAGTGTTCGTCAACAAAGAAATTAAATTGAATTTCATGCCAGGATGGGAAGGGAGGGGGGTGAAGCATTCGGGAAGGTGTCGGCCAGTGCCTATGTTGAAGGTTCCATCCTGGCATTTGTGTGGTGACAGAGAAAACCCTGGAGAAACCTCAGTCAGGATGGTCGGCTCCTGACGAAAGAAATTAAAGGAGACAAAAACAGCAGCAGCAGAGATATTATTCAAAACGGTTCATCGGGTAGATCAACTCAATCGTAACTCAAAATTCAGACACTCATTACTTCCATCTATACATAGAGAAATATTAGCGACATCATTGGTACAAATATGAGGTAGACTCACTTAACATAGAAAGATACACAATCGACTGCAATGTATATCCACTCCATGCAACATTTCAACTCCATTTTTCTCCCTTTGAGAAATTCGATAAAATATTCTCTTCTTGCTCAAAACTTCTGAAACATCTAACATTTCAAGGGGAGCTTTTCGACCAAAAAAAAGAAATCACATTTCGGTTATCTTGTCCTAAAGCTATATTTGGGCTATCCTGAGTAACAAACACTTTCCACTGGATACGAACAGGTACTCTACGAATTAAAGTATTCTAATATAACGTTATAGACTTTACCAGTGCTCGAAATGAACCGGAGCAGACCGGAACGCCGTTCCCGTTCATGAATTTCAGTCTTGTCAATGTGGTAGTTATACGCAAAAAAAAAAAAAAAAATGTAGGATCTTAACGAAGATAAATTTTTATTTCGATCCCTGGACCTAACTATCCGTACCGAAATATGCTATCAGTCAGGGCTTAGTTAGTTGTGAACAGATAATAGATTACTGACAACTAAGCTAAATTTTCAAACTTACCAAAGAAACTTCATGCAATATTGCAGTAGTACACGTTCGACAAAGGTTCGTTGAAAATAATACCGCGCTCCCCCCCCCCCCCCCCCCAAGGCTGAGATTTTGTGGTCTCTAGGCACCTAAGGCTGAGAAAAGGCAGGGAAAAGAATGCGGGAAGTCCAGGGCATAATTTCAAGGTACCATCCTGGCATTTGCCTGATGTGAGTGAGGTAACAACCTTGGAGAAAGAACTCAGGTCGGCCGCCTGTATTGAACCCAGGTGCTCTCGAATACAAACTCAACGCTCCACACTTTCGGGCTATATTTGAACGTATTAAGAAATATAGCAGCAATACTATTTCCTGCATATTGTATAGCACACATCAAATGCTTGTATAGTCACGGAAAAATATATCCCGGAGTCTAGGATTCAGTTTCTATTTAAACTTATCATTATGGGCTAGATAGGCATCTTATAGGCTAAGCCAGTCACGTTCCTCAGACATGTCAAGGTTTAAGCTGCCTGTCTGGCCCATAAATATAAATTGAATAAAAACTAAATGCTAGACTTACGGAATACCTTTTTCCGTGACTGTACATACCAATCTTTCTTCCCGCGATCATGAAACAAGCTGTTAGTGTTACTCTGAATGTCTGTACAAGACTTCCTTAAAACAGTAAAGGTTCCGTATGTCACCAAATCACAAGTGGTCATTTGATGTCTGAAATTGTCACTTTATCCCATTATCATTATTGTGTTCCTTTAAACTTAAGGTTGCAAATGTTAATTTTATTCTCATTTGTTAGTTAACTTAAATTTGCTGGTCAGATAGTAACCTAAGCCCACCGCACGTCAAAAGAATGATGTCCCTCGGCGAACATTCTTCCCGGGAACAGGAAAGGTTATAGCAGTTTTCTTGGTACCAAACCAGCATTATCCTGCTGAAACTGAAGGAAACCGTGTAAAACTTCGGTGTGACTAGAACGCTGGTTCCAGTTCCCCGATGAAAAGTTCACAATCGTAACCACAAGACGCTGGGAGTATATTCCTGCGAGAAAAAAGGAAAATTCGCTCCTGTCCTTAATTCAAGGTATTACCTTCTCAGCATTCATCTGGTGTGAGAAAATGTCTCTGTCAGAATGAAATAGTTTCTACAAGCGCTACCTCTTCAATGTGGTCCGTATTCCACGGATAACGTCCCCTAGACTACAGGCGTTGGATTTGCCAAAGAAAGATAAGTAACATAACAAACACGTTTTCCTTCATCTGCAGTCACACTTACGAAGTGATGTGAAAAGCCCTTCATGAGAATTAACTCCAACAATCCATGGTACACGATTAAACAATTTCTTCTGAATCATCGTCAGAGGATGATAAGGAAGAAATACTTCTCCGTCCGCTGCTCCTTTCGATTCCACACAAGGAAGGAACGGTAGTACATCTACCAAAGCATGCTCCTGTAAAAAGAAGTAAATCCTAATCAATACGTATGCACAGAATTCGAACAGTTATATAGAACAGTAACGCAATATTTCCTTACGCGATCAAATTTGCTCGTATTCCAATAAAAATAAAATACGAATTGCGAATTGGATTCAATTTATTTATGGCCTTTTGGAATCTTCGGCTTAGTCCGGGATACTGTAGGGTAGAGGATAGGGAAGGTATCGCCCAGGGACTTTAAGGTACCATCGCGACATTCGCCTGATGTAAGCAAGGGAAACCCTGGATAACCTCAGTCATGATGGTCGGCCTCGGAGTTCGAACCTACGTACCTAGCCACTGCCAATCCGAAGTCAGCGACGTTATCGCCTGGACCACAGGGGCTGGGTGACGGTTTGTGATAGCGTTATGTTCTGCGCTACTTTTCATGTAGTTGCCGTTTTCCATGGTTAGTTCTGATATATTGTTGGTTTACCTAAAATGAGGTCCTAAACTTTGCTGACTCTATCTTGCGTCAAACCCAGGTGAATAAGTCAGATGTTCAAAGACTGACAAACCAAGACATCGGTATATCAATAATCGTATCCTTCATGTGCCTTTGAAGTACAGAAGCAAGTCCTCTGATACAGCTAACAAATCATAATAGAGTAGCGGAAAAGGATCAAGTGTTAATGCATATTTATCTGTGGACGCGCACTCTGCCTCGGATTGAAGCCCGAGATTGGTTTGCACCCCACATAAACAGTAGAGCCTCCGAGTACGATAAACTTATAATTCAATCTAGGGTACGTATCTGAACAAAAATTACAGACTTTACCTTTTGACAGACGGTTCCGTAAGATTGTCTGCGAACTTAATAAGTCTTATTTTAATAACAGCAGTTTTTGAATGCATTGGAACTTGCCTGGTGTATACTGCCATTCTTTCAGAAACATAACCCATCTTTATACTATTGCTATCTATGAGGGAAACTTCTCTAAAACGTATGCAAGAACTCACACTCACTCATTCTATGGCTTACGGAACTCGGAAGTTCATCACCGCAGTAATAAACGTTCGCCACTGGATTCTATCATCAAGCCAGTTTTCATCTTAAACATCTATCTCTCGAAGATCTCTTCTAATATTGTCATCTCAACGACGTCTCGGTATTCCCAACGGCCTCTTTCCCACCGGCTTGCCAACCACAATGGGATTTCCCCCCATCCGAGCTACATGTCTATCTTAGGCCTCTCGTCCACTGGGTGCGGAAATCTGCGAATTGCCTGTTCGGACGACTACTCCTCGTCCAGTATTTGTCCGAATCTGTAGTTAATAAAACGTCCGATTCGATCATTTCTTGTGCAAATTCCTGTCAAAACTTCTTTCTCACCTTCCGCAAATGTTAATTAGCATTTTTTATTCCATGAACATGGTAAGAAGTATAAATCCATGTTTCCACGCTAGTACAAGTCTTATTCGTACGAATAAATCCAAACAGAATTGGACGCATTCGCAGGTCGCAACTGTACGCACGGAAACGGACGAACATTCCGCTGCCAATGGACGATGTCCAACTGACACAGAGCTGTTCGGATCGTTCGTCCATTAATGGGCGTAATCGTCCGAAAACACAATTTGCAGGTTTCTGCATCCAGTGGACTAGAGGCCTTACCCTTCGTGTTTCATTATTCTTATAATGTCTGGTGAATCATAAGTGTCTGTGCAATTCATTATGCACTCTCCTCCATTCTCCAGTCAGCTCGTCCCGTATATTTTTCTCAAAACCTTATTTTCAAACACGAAATTTATGTTCAGCTGTTAAGGTCGTACTCCAACTTTCGCTAGAATAAAGTACTACCAACAACATAACTGTTCTGTATATTTTTAATTTCAGCTTCCTTGATATTAACCGCGAGGTTAGGAGTTCCTGGACTGAATAGAAACACGCGTTGCCCGTTGTTTAGCGACTTTTTATTCCTTTTGTGATCTCGTTTTTGCTAGTTACATAGGGCTCCCAATTTACTTCCTATATTACCTTATTCTTAATTGTTATGTATCTATTTCCTTCACCCTGATTGTTTCTGTTTACTTTTATGTATTTTGTTTTCTCCACGTTTACTTGTAGACCTATCTCATCGCAAGCATCTACTAAAACATCGATGTTACTTTGTAGCGCATCTATATCGTCCCCTACTAAATCAACATCATCCGCGTAGATTTAAAGTGGTATAAACCATTCAATGTTAGCCCCTTTTTGTCCTCTTTTATTTTTAAAATGTCATCTTTTATTTTTAAAATCGCATATTCTAACGCAAAGGTAAACAGTAGTGGTGACACGACATTACCCTGTTTCAATCCGCTGCGAATCTGGAAACTATCTGACATATTATTCCTTACACGTATTCTGCTTATGGGGTCGCTGAAATGCACCCTTACTAACTGAACAAGTTACTTCGGAATACCAAACTGTACCAGGATATTATACAGTTTTTCCCTTTTGTTAGAGTCGTCTGCTTTTAGGTAGATTTCGAAGAAAAATATACCTATTGAGATCGATACGATATGAAAGTATATATATATATATATATATATTAACACGCTAGCGGCCATAATTTTGAAGATATTTGAACCAAATTATTATATGTTGTTTCTAGGATTAATAGCTCGGTTAAGTTCGTTAATGAGCAAAATCGGCCGCCATCTTGGATCCAAAATGGCCGCCGAACCCATTGTTGTATAGAATACAAAGCCTAAACCGCTGGGGCTATTGAAATCAAATTTGGCATAAAGGTACAACATCACTTTTTGATTACGAAAATGTTACCTAATGAGTTCAAAGACGCAATCTTGGATCCAAAATGGCGGAAGTAAGAAATATATTTTCCATATCGTTTGAGCTAGAGATACGAAATTTGACATAGGTGTATTGTCACTAGTAGTTCAAGAAAATATTACGAAATGTTGAAAGAGTCGCCATCTTGGATTCAAAATGGCCGCTGAACCCATTGTTGTATAGAATACACAGCCTAAACGGCTGCAGCTAGAAATATCAAATTTTGTAACACTATACATTATTATTTGTATGTTACTAAAATATTACATGATGTATCCAAAGACGCCATCTTGGATCCAAAATGGCGGACCTAAAAATCCATTTTCCACCCCGTTTGAGCTAGAGATACGAAATTTGGCATAAAGGTGCATTATGATTAGTTGTTTAGGGAACAACAACATTTGGGAAAAGTCGCCATCTTGGATCCAAAATGACCGCCCAAAATCCCATTTTGCACATCGTTTGAGCTGGATAAATGAAATTTTACTTGAATATGTACCATCACAAGTAGGTCACGACAATATAAGAAAACTTTCAAAAAGTCGTCAACTTGGATCCAAAATGGACGCCCCAAAAACCCAATTTCCAAATCATTGAAGGTAGAGAAACGAAATTTTCTTTGAAGGCGTATGACCAAGAGTAGGTTACAATGAATGGGGCAAACCTTCCTTTTGGTGGCGCAGCTCCCCGTGGGAGGGTACAGATGGATACCATGGTGGTGTAGTGCTGCAGTGAGATTTTGGTTAAGATAAAGAAGGCGCATCCTCCCAAAAGTACTGAAGTTGGGAGGCGAACCCCCTACGGGGGTCTGGGGGTAGCGCTCCAAGCGAAACAAAGCGAGTATATATATATATGTTTTGTGAGGTATCGTTGAACAGCTCTTGATGAATAATCTACAAAACAATAAATAGTTTCTCCATAGCTCTCATATAAGGCGAGATTTGAATTTTTGAAAAAAAAAAAAAACTCAGCCTGTAGGCCTACCGAAAGGGATTTTTTTAATCTCAACTGGCGAACAGTCCCATTGTACTCCCATTCCTTCTCTAAGATCTGTATGTTAAATTTAACCAAAATATACTAAATGGATTCACTTATTGACTGCATATTTCTTTACCGTGGATGTTTGATGCTGAGTTTGTGCTTGCTGCGTTTCTTTGTTTCGTTTTTTTTCAGTTCAATGTCTGTACAATCTCAGAAAATAATTTTTGCTTTGATACATAGAACAATAAAAGTTTTGATATAGTTATACCACAACATTTACTTCGATCAAGGTCAGGAACTGCTGACAGTTAAGCCAATTCTTGCGAACAGAAAAGCACATAGAATAAACACACTTATAAAACATGGCAGGTAGAATTTGGATCTCAGTTCTGCATTGAACATACTTTCTGTTCAGCAAACAGCGAGTCTAGTCTTGCAATAAACAATCAGCTGAGGATATTCGTTTAAGGTATTCGTTTCCCAGTAGTTCTCAACCTGGGTGCCGCGGTACTCAGGAGTGATACGATAATTGACCAAGGGAACCGTAAATCGAATAGTTGATAGTGTACTGATCTAACAACAGCAGGAGGGCGAAAATTCTCCTGGCGCTGTCTGCTTTTTCTATTACGTGAAGTGAAGATTCTTCTGGAGGCTACTAACACAACATTCCTGAGATCATCGAAGCTTCTTCGCGAAACCAACATAAGAATGAGAACCAGTGGCCAAGAATTGAACCCCGCTCCCGCGGGTTGTCAGAATTTCTCCCTCCACTTCCGACAGAATTTCTCTCCAACGCTGCAGAATTACACGCGTTTCTTACACGACGGAAAGCTTCTGCGCAATCTGTCTTTGTCGCAACGCTGTCGCTGTTTGCATTTCAAATAGGATTGCATTCTAGATTCTGAATATGTAACATTTCGTCCCCTCCCAACCAGATTTCTGGGGAAAATTCGGGGCCAAAGAAGAAACTTACTCATTTTCAAACTTTAGTAACACCTACCAACACTGATGCTAGTCCGAAAGTGACACTTCCGGCAAATGATAACCTACTTCAGAGTCGATAATAATAAATAATAATAATAATAAAAAAAAAAAAAAGCTTGAGCCTTAGAGGCCTACCAAGCATAAATAAATTCAAATTAAAAAAAAATCGAATTCTAATGCTCGTAGATTACAAGAAAGAGGAAATATGAGCTAGATAAACGCAAAATCACGCATTAAATGATTACGCACACTTAAGAACCCCCACCATAGTGACACATCAAAATGGAAATATAAATACCATAAAAAATTGTAAATAAAAACCAGCACCAGCAATATCTAAACAGATTAGGAGTAAAAGCACTGTGGCAAGGACATATCTGCTATTCGGTGTGAAATTGATAAAAAGACGTACCTCTCAAAGAACGCAATTGCGAAACGAGTAACCACCACCACGTTAATTGGCGACACGAAATCACATCAGTCATTAAGTACAGCAACTTATAACAGTGCTGAATTTGAAACAAACGCTTCCCGAAGGTCGAGCGCGGAATACATACAGCAGCTATCTTCGTGAAAAGGAGGAATGGATAAAATCCTACACATCAACTCAAGTTCATAACTAGTAAAGTTAAGAGCTTACCTTGAATTTCGGTATGACTTCATAGAACTTCTCAGGTTCTACTGTTCGCAAATAATCCACAAGTTCCTGGGAACTGTTGGCCTTGAAACCAAGGAATTCTCCCAATTTGAACGCGCGTTGTCTTGCAAGTTGTGTCAGAGCCCATGGACATAGCGCTGTACCGCTCTGAGATATAGCACGATGGAAAAGACCTGGAAATTAGAAGGACAAACATCTTTATGAGTACCTAGTAAACAATCATGCATGCTCTTCCCGAAGGTAAAAGAAAAGCATGCCAAGAAATTTGCACGTCACATCGATTTTCATGCTCATTCCATTGGGCTCACCCAATGTTAGAAACAAAACGTAAAAATGAAATAAATATAAAAGAAAGAATAAAAACTTGCATCCTGGCTGTGATATTTGATAGTGCAGGTTGAACAGCCTGAGCTAAAGTTATCTAAAGGTCGCAATATCTACAGAAATGAACTGAGTGTGACGTTGACATTTAACGCAATGTTTTACAAATTTAATTGAGTTTCGCTACCACGAGAACGGTAAATGGTTTAACATTCTAATACCTTAAAAGCGTTATGATTGACTGGAATCGGTTCAATCATGCCTTCGTCATCTTCGAATAACTGAATATCGCTACCATGGAAAGAGCACGTTTTAACATTCTAATGCGCTTAAAGCCTTAAGACCCATTCCCTCACATGGTAAGCTAAGTTTCACTGGAATCGGATCAAACATTCCTAATTAATGCTCGATGCATGTTCATTAATTCAATCTTGTTCCCACAGAAAGTCATGTTAACATCTGAATATGATTAAAACCTAAAGAATATTTGCCTACATCAGTATGTGAATTATTCCTGGAGTGGGATGTAATCGTTCGTAGGTAATGTCTCTAATCAGCGAGTCTCGCTATATAGGAACGGCAAATGTTTTAACATTTCAATACGGTTAAAGCTTTAAGAGCATTTTCCTTCATCATGATGTGAAGCTAGGGTGCAATCGGATCAGCTGACGACTTAGGTCTTAGACACCCGTGCTCACAAGTTGTGAACCCCTAAGGTGACTTAATTTACAAATAATAATAATTAGCATTTTGCTGTTTAAACAAAAAAATAAATAAATGCTGCCATGGACAGTATCTGACAAACACTACTATCAGTAGTAGCACAATCATTTCATATTTCGATCTCACAAAAAGACAGAAAATATAGGACAAGATTAAAATTTAGAATATTTTTAGGACAAAATCACTGAAATTTTCAAAATATAGGACAACTGGGAGGGCTGTACATTAAAGTTTCAAAACAACGTATCCAGAAAAAAAAAAAAAAACTTATTTCAACATAATAAAATGTCTTTCGCCTGAAAAATCCTTTCCGATAAAGGCGAAAAACACTTTGCGAACGAATTGTTTACCGTTATAAAGAGGGCAACTAGGATAGTTTTTTTCAAGGTAGGCAATTTTTTTTTATAATTATTGTCTTCGGTGCGTTAAAAATGTCACTGTTTAATTGCTTTTTTTTATATAGTCATGCATTGTCAGCGGATTTACATTACGGTCTCAACCCAGTCTGCAAGTGTGGTAAAAATCAATTATAACATTTGCACCACAACCATCATCCACGAGCAAAGTTAAATAAAAGCGTATAAAAAAGAAATCACTTCAACAAGAGAGGAGGATTCTGTAGCGTTATTCATCTGAATTACCTTTTGACATTGGAGAGAGAATGTGGTAATGAACACTGGCTCCACCAGCACTTTCTCCAAAGATGGTCACGTTGTTGGGATCCCCGCCAAAGGCTTCAATGTTCTGCTTTACCCACTGGAGTGCTAGTACTTGGTCTTTCAACCCATAATTTCCACAAGATGCTTCGTCTTCTGTGCTCAGGAAACCTGCAGAGATGCATTTGACAGTATTAACATTCACAAAGAAATAATACTAATATAGGTTATTACCTTTTCCACAAGTAACCTTGTGCATGGTAAATGTTGAAATAACCTTGTGTATGGTAAGGAAATAGCATAAATTCTCTCGTACTGTACGATAGCAGAAAAGATTTCTCAACTAAAAAAAATCTCCGCATGAGTGGAGTGCCTGGACCTCGTAACCAGCAATGAAGTTGGGAGAGTGTTTAGGTGAGAGGAACATTCCATATACACAGAGAACTGGCAATACCGTGGTGGTGTAATGGTAGCATACCTAGCCGGCAACTGAGAGATCCGGGTTCGAGTCCCCGTCGCGGCGACTGTCAATTTATCTGTGTTAATTTCAACACTATTACTGTTACTTGTATGTGAGCATTTTGCTGCTAAGCTAAGTTACAAGCTCAAATAAATAATCGTTGCCGCAATTATTAAAAGTTATCAAATAAGTACAAAACCTCACTAGTTAAGGAAAGAACAAAAAATAAAACTCTCTCTCGGGTGTAGGAACAATGTTTCACGGAAAACTTAAGTTGATGTATATTTCAGTACCTTTAACTCCCTTCTTACTTTATTTGAAAAAGCCTTGCGTCATTTTGTTTTGAGCCCAATGCCCAAATGAAATCGACCTATAAAACGAGTCCGCCTTGTTTCAACTCCGATTTTATTATTCACGAGGGACATTTGCCTGGAAAATAAACCGTCACATGCCTGAGCAATATGTTGAAGGGTCCTTAATATTCCTAAATCCTAACCTTTGAAACTGAAACAGACACAATTACTAAAATTTGAACACTAAAGCAAACTCCGAAAATAATATTTTTTTCCTTTCTTTTTTCACGGATAAACACAGTTGGAAACGATAATACGTGATAAGAAAAGCCTGTAAAAAAGAGTTGGTTACTTCCCCAAGCTTTGGTAGAAATCAGGGCTGACCATCGATATCAAGGATATTCGAGTTTTTTTCTGTCTTACCAGTTTTTTTTTCTCAGTCATACCTTCACAATGTAAGCCCTAGCCGGCTCAATCTCGTATCATTTCCCCTCTCGACCTGAGCCATAGATGCCTAAAGGTTATACATCATTTAAATTTAATTTGAGTTCTATAATAGTGTCAAAAGTTCTATTATAATTTCTAAACAACCTATGATGTACCAAAACTTGCCTCAGCATAGCTCACTCTTTGTAAGACATAATTTGGTGCACACTCCACACTTGTAGGCGCACTTCATTGTAATAAAAATATCACACGCAGTAATAAGAAAAATGGTCTAATCGATAACACCGAAAGTTAAGAGAGGGAGTGTCCAGGAAGTTTCAATACATTTTTTGAGAACACAAACATTGTTGTTTCAGTTCAGGATAATCGCAGAGGATGATACCTCAATGGAAAGAATCGCAATCGTTGCTGCCAGATACGCAAGCTGAAGTTCGAGAAAAGTTCACTCGCAAATTCAGGAAATCTAAGGTGGCAGCTGATCGCACACAGACGATCTCAGGATTACAATTTTGTTGGGCAATACAAAACTAAAGTTATGCATATTCAGGATCTGCGACAGTGTGTTTCGAGTTACAGTCCAGCGTTCAGTGCAATGCGTTTATATTGAGGAGGCTAGGTTCAACTTCGTTAACACCCATTCTTGTGCAGTTGTCTGTATATATGACAGTAATAAACACATTACTATCATTTCAATTACATTCTTATTTCTTTACAATGGATCCAGACTTCCCAGACCCCTTGTATTCATTGCTATAGGATACTTACAGAAATTTTAGTTAAGGTTTCTAATGTTTTTAAGACCTACGTCACTGATTTCTTTCTGTTGTAATAGTATATAAATTGATTTCACATAAAGGGTCATATAAAAAGTCTCCGTGTTTTTTTGGTAAATTTTTGAACAAAAAATTTCTTTATTGAAAATCAATTTTAATCAAGTCCATATTGACCATTATTATCTATGACCTTTTGCCATTTTTCGGGTAGCTTCATAATTCCATCGGTGTAGAACTTCTGTGGTTTTTCGTCGAAAAACTTGGCCAAGTGATTTTCAGCGGCGCTTCGGTCGGCCATTTTTTTACCATCAAGAGAGTTTTGCAGAGACCGAAACAAATGGTAGTCAGACGTGCAAGGTCCGGGCTATACGGTGGATGCATCAAAACTTCCCAACCAAGTTCCGTCAATTTGTTCCGAGTCATCAAAGATGTGTGTGGCCACGCATTGAACACAACTGCCTTTGTGTTGGCCAATTCTGGTCGCTTTTTCTGGATTGCTTCGTTCAAACGGTCGAGTTGTGCACAGTACAGGACCGAATTGATGGTTTCGTCAGGTTGCAGTAGATCATAATGGACGTACTGTGCACAGCTAAAACCGCGGAGACTTTTTATATGACCCTATATAAAGCCTTAAAATATGCTTTATGATTAAACAAACATGTAAACCATACGTATGTAGCTCTACACCATGGGGAAAGCTTGACATATCCTTTTGTCTCCCTTTCATGTCATCATTCCTCGTATCAAACAGCTGCTTCTTTCTTTTCCTCAGGTCAAAGTATGACGAATGGTTTTTATAATGAAGTGTACTGTAAAAACCTTGTCAGCTTATTTTAATTAACTTAACAAACATACGCATTTTAAAACATCATATTAAAACTGTGTAAACACGAACGTCTATCCAACTAAACAAACCACGATATCAGAAACAAACGGCAAAATCACCTTTGTATTACTCATCACGCCACTCTCTGATTGGATGTTGTAAGAGGACAACTAGGCTGCATGAGGACAGGCAACAGAATCATCCGATTTCTTTAAAATCAACATAAAATATTTAGAACATGGATGAGTTTTAATTTCATTTTTCATCTCATCAGATTGCCTCCTATTTAAAGTTACACTTACGTCTTGTTAAAAAAGTCTTCAGATCTTCCAATGAAGAAACAGTTTGGTAGAAACCATTTATTTTATAAATTAGAGACTCTTTTTTTTTTTACCCTCTTGTAAAGAATAACCCCAAATAAGTAAACTTTGGTAAACTTTATTTTTATATGGGCCAGTCTAGCAACTTCGGCCCGTCACAATCCGCCTTTATCTGTTAAAATTCACACCCATGCCGCTGCCGAGACTCGAACCCGGGACCTACGAGCTGATCGCCCCCCGCCGCCGCAGACCGCTCGGCCACCCCCCAAAATAAGTGACAATGGAACACGAATAATACGCAAAATAAGCCAACTAACCGTCAAACCAAAAGAAGTACCTAAAACTGTCATAAAAAAATACCAACTAATTTATCTTCTTTCTAGTCATAAGATAGTCTCCGTTCACTCATCATCTGACTAGATAAGAATTAACCATGAAAGCAAAAGCACTCACCTAGAACTCCAACCCTGTAATTGACTGTAACAAGGACAATATCTTCTTCTATGAGATATTTAGGGCCGTAAACATCAGAGTTCGCAGAACCACTTTGGAAACCACCTCCATGAAACCAAACCATGACAGTAAGTTTTCTGCCTTTTGGATTTCCGGGACCCTTCAACAAAACAAATATTGAAGTTAATATTTTGTAAAATAGTTGAAAGCAAGGTTCCAAAATACGTAAATGACAGTGAATTTCAAAAACCTTACACCATTCTTACTTTTAAGATATCCGTACTCTTTTTTCTCACATTATTTACAATCTTAATGACGCAGACGATGTTCGCCTGAAGATGTCCTCCCGACGAAGGTGAAAAGGACTTAGCGAGAAAAAAAAAAATCTTTCCGTTGTTACAAGGGCAAAATGAAATTATTTAAATAAATACGTATTGTTTCTGAGAATTTTCATTACAAAACAAATACAACTTGCGAGTGTCTGTCTCTATAGCTCTGCCAAATTACAATCTTTGAAGTACAAAATTCAAAATTATCCCTATTTGTAAAATTGCTGAACTATCTGTTTATGACTACACTAAAAGCAAAAAGTTCACGTACCTACGAACTGCATTTTTTAGGGAGGTATGTTGTTTCAATCTAATTCCAGGTCGATAGTAACGGATATGACTATGACAAACAAAATCTTGTATACTTTAACTATTTTCACAGATACACACTGTTTCAACTTTGCCGTGAATAAAAATGCATTAATTTCATAACAGGTTAAGTCTTGCAAATAATGATTATTTTTTAGAATAATTTTGAACAATATACAGTTCAAATCATGCCAGGAATACTTTGCACATCAAGAAATATAATTTCGCAAAGCTACAGATGTCGAAACTTGCAGGTTGTACGACGGCCTGGACCAAATATGCCAAAAGGTCATGAATAGTTTTCAAGTTGTGCGAATTTTCTAATAAACATTTTCAACTGGAAATGCTTTCGCACTGATGTTAGCCAACAAAATTTGGCTGGCTGCATACACTTAACTAAGCTCTATCCAATGGGCCAGAGACAGACCACCTTCTACAATCCAAGGTCTGGAGCCCTCTCTGGTGAAACTTTACAAGTAAACATAATAAAGCATGGACTCTGTTTTAAATTAGTTGACCATTCGTCCCGGAAATAACACTTCCGTTCCCGGCTGCTTTTGTCCCAGATTTTCCGCAAATGTAAAATAACAATACTAATGTTTCAACACAGAAGGAAGATTTAGCCAGCAAAACTAAGCTGAACGGAGAAAACAAGGATCTGACATTTACTGACCATCAAATCTCAATAAAATAAAAATATTTAAATTCCCACAAAATAAAAATAATTAAGTGAATTATTCTTGTCTCCCGGGGGATTAATGCTCTTATGAAGAGGTTATTTTTCTCTCATGAACTCCACGAAAATTGAATCCATCCAGTCAATGTCAGTAGAAGAAACAAGTTTGAAAGGACGCGTAAAACTTTTAGTGAACAACTTTAAGAGATCCATTTAGCGAGAAAGATCATCAAATGAGTCCAGGATCATTAAAACAATAAAGGTATTTAAAAATTACTTTTAAACTTGTAAAAATATGTGCTGATACATTTGAGCTAGTTGGAGTACACAACCCACTGTTCCAAATTTTATGTCAGCGGAAAGAGCATGGTCGCTCTAGTTTTAAAAGGATTACGAATATTACAATTTCCTGTTAAAATCACTACTAACGAGGCATATGCATCATCTTAGTTTGAATTTTTATTTATGGCCTTTAGGCATCTAAGACTCAGGCCGAGATAGGGGAGGGGAAAGGATTCGGGAAGGTGTCGGCCAGGGCTATGTTGAAAGTGCCATCCTGGCATTTGCCTGATGCGACTGAGGAAAAACCATGGGAAAATCTTAGTCAGGATGGTCGGTTGGTGGGATCGAAACCACGAGCTCCTAAAAACTACGCCAACGCTCTACCACCGAGCTACGGCGACTCGGTACATTATCTTAGTGTCATTAGTCATATTCCAGAACTAATACTCATCGTTGTCTACCCCGCCTATTTAACGCTCCGGTTAAACTTTCTGTGCCTTTAGACTGGCATAAAGGACAAGTTATGCGATATAGTGCGGATTACAAGCCTGGCAGCTACTTTAAGACAATGACCTACCTGAGTTGTGTACACATTTAGAAACAAGCAATCCTCTTCCCCTTCGAACTGTCGCGTGATAAGGTTGATCTGAGGACAGCTCGCACCTTCCACCGTGGCATCTCTAACGCCAATCCAAGAATCAGCTGGCTGAGGAGGCTACAGAAAGAAGAAAAATAGTATGGTGAGACATTAACACAGGCACTTCACTGTAAAGAACAAAGAAGGTAACTAACATGAAATAAGCTTCAACTGACCTCACTTTCAACAACTGAATTTAACCCGTTTGTGGCCTTTAGGCAATTAGGCTCAGACCGGGATAGAGCAGGGGAGCGAGTTGACTAGGGCGCAGTCTGAAACTTCCATCCCGCAATTTGACTTGTATGACTGAGAAAAAAACAGTCAGGATGGGCAGTTTCTGGGATTGCTACCAACTGCGTTACATCCGCTCGTTAACAGTGTCTGGAGTAGCTATTATTATTTAGAGACTTTTCTTCTGCTATATGGAATATTCACTACATCAGTAAGGTAAGGTTCAATCTTCTGCTTCCACAAACACGCGATCTTCAAAGAAACGTAAGTAAAAGGAAGGAGATTTAGGGTAAGTTCTATAATCGACGGCAAAACTTCGAGTCAGCGCTAAGTTCAGGGCAACTCTGATTTTGCGTACTCTCATTGGCCAAAATCAGACTTGGCCTCAACTTAGCGCCGACTAGAAGTTTAGCGGTCGATTGTAGAACTAACTCTTAAATGCCTACATATTGGTTATTTGTAAATTTTATCTCGAAAATGAATCGAATGAGTTTGGAAATCTCACGAAATGGGTGCAAGAAGCCGATTTAGTTAGATCTCTACAAGGGAAAAATTCGTTACAGGGTTGTATCTAGAGCCTGCTGAAGGTGAGTAATGTGTTTGTAGCATAGGACATGCGGAAAGCCTTACTTGGTTGTTGCCGTAGAAACGTTGACGACCCGTAAAATGAGCCTTTCCTTTCCCACACAAAAATCACATTCTTTCAGATTGTCGTCAATTCTCTTACTGAAGCGTCAAGATAGAAAAATAAGCCTAATTTTACCTTCCACACACAACAGAAAGATAACGCACGAAATACCTTTTGTTATGTTACAAATAAGATGTGACTGACTCATTAACTTGTACAAAAATTCCTGTAAGCATGCGCGACACCCTGCTCTGAAATGGAGGACCTGATTGGAGCGTTTCTTCACGGCATCTCTTGCACCGCAACCAAGGTCTACCTTCTTCCAAGGCAACAAAAATGTTCTTCCTAAGTGAAGCCCACTTTTAAAAGAGGAACCCCAACCAGTCTCTGGTTTCGCAAATCTTTTCAAGGTGGTTGTGACGAAGGAATTGAAAGCAGGCAGTGGGCCCTACATTGAAACTCCCGTAAGGAAAGCTTCACGTCCGTTGCCAACTGGCAAAAACCTTGATGCTTGTGCAATTAAGTTCCTTTTTGCACTTACTGTGACTTTGTCCAACCACTTTTCGCTCACTCGACCTATTATATGTTATTTTTTTGTAAATAATACGTGTCATTTATAACACGAAGTGACGCCAACAGTATTGCTTCACATGCCACCATGTTTACATATGGTAATCAACTTGAATACTTATTTAACAAAATAATAATGACACACGCCTTTCCGTAAAATTTTGGATTGTTGGCTGTCGCTGTGTGTTTAGAGAGGTGCCTGTGTGAACTATTTGCAAGGAAATTAGTGGTATGGAGAGTGCAGCTGGCGAAAGCCCAGAAATCTAAATTTATCCGAAGTTCACTTCGATTAAATTACTTTTAAACTTCTTGTGAATCATTTAAATTAACAATGAAAGCATGATTATTCGATTCCCAACTTCCTTTCAGATTTACTGGTTATCAGCAGTTCCGATTCTTTACTACAAGTACCGGTGACTTGAATCTGTGACAGATTGCATTCACCGCTACTTGGAGCAGTGAATCGAAATTGTGAACCGTGTACACGTTAATCTCCTTCTGTTCTGAAAACGTCCCGTACTCTAGGGCGACGATCCATGGAATAAATAGCATTTCCTATGCAAGTACTAAGTTTGATTTGTTATTTCGGCTAACATCAGCTAACCTAACCTCTAATAGCTATTGCATAGGGTGAATCAGTTTTCTACAAGTACTAATTATACACTGACTTAATAAATCTCTTTCGATTATTAACTACGTCTCTTGTACAGCGTTTAATGCACTTCAAATTGATATCCTTACCTCAGATGAGCAGAATGTTATGTAAATCGGAGGGTGATGTGAATGCAAGGGAACGATAGGGTTTACTTTACTTTATGGCCCGCAAAAAAATGTACAATTTACAGGAGAAAAGGAATATTATCAAAGATGAAGGCACGTGTGTGAACTGTAATTTAGGCCTAAAGTAATCTTAAAGTCGGTAATGTGTGAGAAAAAGAACTAATCTGATGGAACTATTTGTCTGTGTCCGCGATGGTGGCATGGATTAAGGCTCATGTAATGAACGCGGAAAAGTAATTAAATGACGTCGTGTGTAACAGTAAAGTTTGAACACGGCGTGTTAAACTTCGTGTGGATGGCGTATAATGTAAAAAAAATGATTTTTCTGTACTACGTTAACCTAACCCATGTTCCGAAATATATGAATAAAAAACGAACAAATCTTATAATGAAATATGAGCCGCCATGTTTATATGTTGATTTTATCGAGTGCGTATTTGCCGCATTAGTATTCATGCGCAGCAGCCATGTTTTATGTTTTGATCCAGTCGAGTGCGTTCCAAGTAATAATTCCACGTGAGTTTTTTGTACCACTTTGTGGACTGATGGCAGTCGATACGTATTGAGAAGGCAATAACTGGAATAGAGAATATGGCTTAGTAGATGGCGAAAGGCATGGGCCATAAAGTTTATCCGCACAATACACAAGGGTGTATGTTCCCCCGCACTAACCTCAACGGGACGGTTCTAGATCGCTGGCCCGTATATCCTTATACATTACAATTTACTAATGTTATTTTGTGTTAATTTAGCTTAGGTCGGGAGTCATTTTTCCCAACGAAATAAGTCACAGGTTCATGAATCGGAACCATAGTAATGCTACGCGCTTCCGCCACAGTGACGTTATTTCCATAACACTATTTTGTTTTGCTACAAAAACCAAGGACAGTATGTCGAGTGAGCGAAAGCGAACGAAGACGGCTTAGAAAAAGCCAGATTCGATATTATTATACTCGATGCACAACCCTTAACAGACACCATCTGTAACAGCTCCATTTACGGTTCCAAATGGAACGCCCGACGTATACGAAAGAGAGGCCAGTTATTCCACCTTTGATTTGTGACTAAAGGTTAGGTTAGTTCATGAGTTCATGTTAGTATATGATAAATAGAAACATTTTTCGGATAAAATTCCGTATCGTGGGCCAACATAAATTTATATATTTTTTTAAATTATTATTTTCTTTGCAAATGTTATTGGTTAGGTTGGTGGCCCCTTGATATGGAACTAGAACCCATTTTAGGCGGTTCTACCCGTATAGGCAGAATACGATGTTACGTATTGACAGTGAAGGAATTAGAATGAAAATATAAGTTTTTGGTGATACCCTAACCAACCTAAACTAACCTACTATCTTTCTTTTAGTACCCGAGGATTCTGAAAAATTGCGAAAAATATGGCAAAACTGAGTTGTACATACCGGTAACCTAAGTTATATAGGCAAATCAACATAAAAATTGGCGAAAATAAAAATCGAGTTATACTTGTTAGAACCGTCTGCTAAAGTAGAGCCCATTTTCCTAAACGCTAGTATTTTTAATTCACCCGCACACATCACCCCTTGATTTTACACCACAATAGTATTCGGATACCCGGATTAAATTCTGTCAACACCCAAGCGCCCATTCTCTTACAGTAAGAACTAATATCAACTTATTTTAAATTACATAGCTGTACGTACCCGGAAGCGTAATTCCCCAACAGGTGGTTTTGCGTATGGTATCCCTTGATACGAGTAAAATTCTTTTCCTCTCAGCGTTTGACATGTTCTTCCTCGTAGCTGACCTTGATTCACAGAAACTATAGGGTCCATTAGTGAAATATATTAAGAAAATATGATTAATTTGAATAACGAGCCCCAGGCCAGAATTTAACAGCAATAAGGAAGTTGCTTGTCATTCACACTGATAGGCCACAGCGCCGTGGTTTCGACTTTCGCGAATCTTGATAACATGACTAGTTTCTCTTGATTGGGAAAGTGCGCATGAGATAGTACATTTTTCAAGGACACAGTCAATTTCCTCTTTTTTTTTTTATCTTACATGTAACCATCTACTAACACGAACGTCTTTTTTTTGTCTCTTCATATGACCACGGACGGTACTAAAAGTAAGTACCGTAAAAGCAGTTTCGTTTCGTACAAGAGCAAATTTCCCGCCCGATACCCTAGAATTTCCCGATTACATACAAAATTTCCCGCTAGGTAAGAAATCAACTTCGTAATGATACACAGCAAAAAAAAAAAAAAAAGGAGATTTAAAATTGATAAAAAAAAGTTCTTATCTATGCACCAAAAACCTTTTTTTTTTTTCAAAAATGAAATTGGAGCATTGTCATTTAATAGAAAATATAAGAACATGGCGCCAATCTTCTTCCAAACTGTTATCTTCTGATTTTAAATTAAATTGGAATTCTGCTATCTCATTTCTAAGGAAATTGTTTTTCGCTGTATAGATAAGACCCTTTTTGTCCATCTTAAGATTTTTTTTTTTTTTTTTTTTTTTGCCGTGCACTTACTTATTTATATAATATGGTGCGGAACTGTATTATATCCTTTGATATTAAGTCTACTTTATAAAGCGACGAATATATGTTACATTAGATTAGAAATTTTATTATGAAAGGATGAATTAAAATTGTAATGATGTGCATATATATTTATATTGCGTGAATCTTGCAGTTCATTTTGAATTACACGTTAAGAGGAAATCTAAACTTTATCCAGCCTACAGAATAAGCATCTAATTTCATATATTCTTTCTTTGTGGCTAAATTCTTGTTATATTCCTTGTAACTATGA